>CAKAOI010047833.1:2642-28751 GCA_916701655.1 Sebastiscus albofasciatus
CCTTTCCATGTTTCAGATTTGTTGACCAAAAAGTTCCCAAGGACGTTGATTTTCTGGGAAGACGAGATATGCCAGATTTGGAGGACTCTGATTGATTTACTGGACAGATGCCCAGGTGGATATCATACCGGGACATTCAGCCAGCCATGAAGTGACAGGGCTCAGAATGTCAGAAAATTAATACAGTACGTCATAAAATAAGATGGGAGGGAAAGTCATTGCTCAAAGGTCAGTTTCACCCCAAATATTATATATTGTGTCCCCTTTTGACCGTCCGTGTGGATGATTTCATTAAGTGAAATGAAGATTTCTTGCGTGGTCTGACAAAAAAAGAAAAAGAAATCCGGCATCTGTTGCTGTCGCACGACTGGAATAAGCCCGTCCGATCATGTCAGTCAGACTGAATGAAATGATTGGACGACCTACCTGCCTACCTGCGTGCACTCTGTCCATTAGTGATGCGCGGATCGGCTCTAACGTCATCCAAATCCGTGTGTACGTATGAATCCACCACCCGTCACCAACCCAAATTAATTATTTTTCTCAGATTTAGGCTGGATTTAGAGACTCGTACCCACATGGATAACTCTGTCCGTGTATTCATTGCACGTCAGTGAAGTCCTCCACAAGCTGTGAGCTTGACTGCTTTGAGTACTAACAATAACCATGTCAATTGTTTATGTTCATATTGAGAATTTTGGGGTAGTGGCCTTGGAGGGAGGCCTGAAGTCGGGCTGTCCGTGTTGCCGACCTGGCGACTTTCTCGCTATATTGAGCGACTTTTGGAGCTGGTGCTGCTAGCTACTTTCATTGGAATAAAGTTGGCATCCCCAGGCTGGGTTTTTCAGTTGAAACATTTTAAAAATCTAGCGTACTCTTGCCGGTTCCTCCAATGTTTCCAACCCCAGCTTTAGCACAAGACAATTAATCTTTGGTTACCACTATGATTCTGTCAGCATTAAAAGAGATTTTTTGAGTCACTGGCTAAATTTCTTTGAGAAATAAACAGGGAAGCAGCATGAAGGAGGATAAGAAGAGAACATGAAAGGGAAAGAGGCTGAATGAGGAGAGAGGGTGAGACAGAGGAGGGGGTGGGGTGGGGTGGGGTGGGGTGGGGTGGGGGGGTGAAGTACAGAGGAAGAAAGAGAAAGAAGGAGTCTGCAGGAAGCAGAGTGCTATAATAAGACAGCTGGGGCCCACACAAAAATGACAAAGCAAGAGCAGAGGCAAAAAGGAGAAAGAGTGTAAAAAGGTGGGCAATTCAAAAAAAAATGACAGAGGAAATAAGCAATGGGCTGGCAAGAATAGAGCAAGGAATAGGATGATAGAAAAATGGGCAGATTCTAAGAGGAGAGGAGGAGAGGAAATAGCGTGAGACAAAGTGAGAAGGAGGCAGAGAGGTTCTGCAGGAGCAGCTCGTTACTGCTGAGCCAACTCATGCTCTCTTGCCATCTCCAAGAGCTAATTGGCACCTCCAGAGTGAAAACTCAAGCCTGTGTACTCATTGTCACAGACATTCTGCACACAAACACACACACACACACACACACACACACACACAAACTTACGGGATGGGGGTAGAAAAATAACCTAAACACCTCAGAGGAAAAAAGCCCTTTCAAAGAACGTAAAGAGAGTAATTGACAAGATGGTATAAAAGACTGTCACAGTAAGATAGAGAGTAGCGTTCTTTTTATTGATACATTGTTGGCTTTATCTGGACACCTCAGAATGAATTATCATGCTTCTATGACAGACACATATCACAGGTAAAAGGAGAGGTTGTGTTTAAAGTGACAGTAGTCAGTATATTTTTGACATCATTGGGCAAAAATCCAATAATAACCTTCCAGCATATTGTAATTCAAGTGTTCTGAGAGATAACTAGACTTCTGCTCCTCCTCATGGCTCTGTTTTCAGACTTTAAAAAATGTTGCCCATGGAGAGAGACTTTGACCAATCACAGGTCATTTCAGAGAGAGAGCGTTCCTATTGGCTGTTCATTCAACGGAGGCAGCTGTCAATCACTCGTGAACTCCGCTCAAACGGTCAAACTTGTCAGCGCTGATCAAATATGAATTCATATTTAAACAGACTCCATTGCTATTTAAAAAGAATTGTTTTAATGATGCTCAAAACTTTAAATTTGGGCTGTTAAAGTTAACGTGACAACATGTTAACACATATTTGTTTTAACGCCACTAACTTCTTTAACGCATTAATGCTACTTGGTTGTCGTGGGCTCAGTTTTAAAGCTAGAGTGAAGATACTGGTATCATATTAGACTCGATTACTCCTAGGTACTCCATTGGTACCAGCCATGTCATAGCTTGTTGCAAAGGAGGGTAAATAATGCTCCAATTGCAAAAAACTGGCATATGCCATTTTCAAAGGGGTCCCTTGACCCCTGACCTCAAGCTACGTGAATGTAAATAGGTTCTCTGGGTACCCACGAGTCTCCCCTTTACAGACATGCCTACTTTATGATAATCACATGCAGTTTGGGGCAAGTCATAGTCAAGTCAGCACACTGACACACTGACAGCTGTTGTTGCCTGCTGGGTTGCAGTTAGTAATGCTAAATGCAGGTTTCTGGACAATATTTGTCATTTTTTTGTGTTAATAATTGGTTTTCAATGATAATATATATATACACACATTTGCCCACTCCCATGTTGAAAATAGTATTAAATACTTGACAAATCTCCCTTAAAGGTACATTTTGAACAGATAACAAATGTGTGATTAATTTGCGATTAATCGCAATTAAATATTTGAATGGATTGACAGCCCTACTCTAAACATTGCATGCAATATATTGCAAACATCTGCACAGTAGGTGCATTCATTTAGGATTGAGGCAGTGTTCTTCAGCTGAACAGTGTTTCCTGTGACAGTGTTCTCTTGCTAAACCATGGCCCAGGGATAAATTGTCGCATGTAGGTTTGTTTCCAAAACGGCAGCACAAAGAGAAAGATACCCACGTGATTATGGATTGTTCCTCCATCTTGTACAGTGTATTGCACTACAATAGGATTGCTTCTTAGTGTAAAGAGGAGGAATTAATACAGCAACCGATAACACTTTCACTGCATTTGAGTATTGTATTAAGACATGCAACATGTAGACCTGTCCTTTAAAGCAGCAGTGGGTAGAAATGGAGCAAGTATGATTTAAAAGAGTTATTTTTATAAAACGGTTGCTATATCCTGACAGTAGTGCATGAGACAGGTAATCTGAAAAAAGCTATGTGCCTCTGTGTCCTCCGGTGTTCTCCATCTGCAGGATTTCACAGACCGGAGGAAAACAACCAGTCAGAGCTGATCTGGAGTCTGCCGTCCAGCTGCCGTCTATGAGAACAAACGGTCAAACTAGGCACCGCTGATCAAATATGAATCAATATTCTGTTACTGTAATGTCTATTTCTCTACACAAATGTGTTCAGAATCATCTTGTAGTGTACTGTTTAGCTGTAAAATGAGAAAGTTTGTGACCCTGCAGCCATGTTGACATCTGCTGAGGAAATACCAAGCACCGCCCACCAGCTGGAGCACAGCCAATAGGAACAGTGGTGTAGAAGTCTAGTTTTCTCTCAGAACACTTGAATTACAAAATACTGGCAGTTTATAATGGAAAGTTTGCCCAATGATGCCAAAAAACGTGTTGCCTACTGAAGCTACAATACATACTCTGACATTGCAACATTAGACAAAATGCTGTTTATACTGACAGGTAAGATTTATGTGTGGGTGGTGAATCAAGTATGACCTCTATACGGGGTCACTGTGTGTAAGCATAATAACTCCATGGCTCATTCCAGCTCAGTACAGCAAACCGATGATGGACAATATGGCTGATTTCTTCAGATTCTATTTGAAGTGATGCCTGGCAGCAAAGTTAGCTGCATTGATTCTTGTATTCTTTGAAGATTTTGTTCTGTTAGTGTCCTCATGGACCATGGTACGCCACAAGTTTGCTGTTTTTTTATTTATAACCTGATGATATGGAGTAGTCCAACCCTCATGAGCTTTATATCTAAATTGGCTAATGTCAGTATTGTTTGGTTGGGAAAACTGAAATGCACATGCACATGGTTGACCCTTCTTTATAAAGTGAAAACCCCAAAGCATTTTATGGAGTGCCCTGTGATGCACTGTGACCAGTAGATCACATTCAGCATCTATTTAAAGGTCCCATATTGTAAAAAGTGAGATTTTTATGTCTTTTATATTATAAAGCAGGTTGAAGTGCTATATAAATACTGTTAAACTATCAAAACGCTCAATATATGGAGAATTACACACAGTTTGTATTCAGCAATTGTGCGTTTGAAACAAGCCGTTAGGATTTCTGTCCATTTGTGATGTCACAAATATAAAATATATAGATCATTACACGGTTTTAAACGTAAACACATTCTAAATGTGTCACAGTTTATTTCCTGTTGTAGTGTATGTATGTAATGACATCAGCTGACAGGAAGTAAACATGGCCCTAAACTGTTGCCTAGCAACGCAATTCCGTTGCAATTCTGTTGCAATTTCGTTGAAATGCACTAAAACGAAATACACCTGAGTGTTTCAGACAGAGGGTAAATACAGGTATATTCAGACAGACAGTATGAGGAAAATAAAGTTTTTTTTGAACATTACAGCATGTAAACATGTTCTAGTAGAAACACAAGATACAAGTATGAACTTAAAAATGAGCACGATATGGGACCTTTAATGTTCCATAGCTTTGTGTATTCAAGCATTAATAGGATGCTGCCACTGTATCTAGGAATGAGATCTAAATATATTCATTTTTGTCAATGCTTCACTGCATCAAAACATTTTAGACCAAAACTCTGTACATAATTGTCAATTATTTTGTTAATTTGGCTTTTTGTGTGTGTGTAGAGCACATACATCGTATTCTAAACAAAACAATGCCTCACAAACCAACAAGTCTTTGTCATTGACAGGAAATGTTCAAAATCTAACCATAAGAATACAGTGATAAGCTATTTTTAAAAGGTAATTTTGTGAATATGCAACCCTGGTTTTGATTAGAAAATGTCCTCGTTTTGGTGACAGAATATTTCTATTTCTTGCAGAATCCCCAACCAGCAGAGCCGGCCCTTTCAAGCTGAGGGCTATCAGGCAGTGGGTCTCGCCTTTCTACATCAAGGAAAATGAGACTTCCATTACCAGCCGTGGCACCAACTGCTGCTCCCACAATCTCTGTAATCCAAAGATGCCAGCTGCTGACACCTCAATCACATTCACCGTCTCCCTTGGAAAATGTACCCGCCCCGACCACAGGAGTGCTGCAAAAAACCTGTATTTCCCCAAAGTGATGAGGCAGACTCTTTTGCTCTGTTTGATGGTAGGGCAAATGTAGGGGACTGTAAAGAAAGAAGGTCTGACTAGACTGACTTTGGAGAACATGCGATCAGAGGATTCAGTCCACAAGTGAGTGATGTACTCTTGATTGCTCCTGTGTAGCTCAAAGGCTGAAAAATATGTATATTTCACAGTCTTTTCCAGTAGGTGGAAGGGGGTGGGGGGGTATAGTACCAGATTGTATGACGTCATACAGTGAAGAAATCATATATGTATGTGTGCTGTATTATTCATTCACAGGTTGTAAATAGGTAATCTGTGACATTATGGACACTATAAAACACCAAACTGAAGGCTGGTTGTGAAACAGAGCTTATTAGACATGTATGCTAATCCAACATGACTCTTTAATGACTCTTTATAGCCAAATTACATATTTAAACATGTTTTATGACATACACACAACAAAAAAGCACCCAGGCATTGAATCTGTGTCTGTTTATCTATTACTTTGAGCTAGTTTAAACCGTTCATTACTCTGAGCTAGTTTAAACCAATCATTACATTTAGCTAATTTAAACCGTTATCCTTTATTTTTTTTACCTAATTTCAACAATGTATCCATTAGCTTGAGCTAATTTAAACTTTATCCATTACTTTTAGCTAATTTCAATAATTGATCTATTACTTTTAGCTCATTTCAACCATTCATCCATTATATTTAGCTAATCTAAACTGTTTATCCATCACTTTTAGCTAATTTAAACCGTGTATACATTTTGCTCATTTCAAATGTTTGTTACTTTTAGCTAACTGTTTCAACAATTCATTCATTCATTTCAGCTAATATTTTCAACCATTCATCACTGCTAGTTTACTATTTGAACTGTTTCCATTACTTCTATTTCAACCTCTCTTCGCAAACACATGGTGTTCCGGTGTTACCACGGACTTATTATATGGATATATTTTAATCAAATCAGAATTTATGTTTTTTCAAATTAATTGAGACACTCCACAATCTGCGGAAGAAGGCCCTGGGGTACAAGTATCCCTGTTTGGGGATTACTGCTAGGTGACCTGCACTCTTGCCTCCATCTGGATTAACTAGAGACGCCCTTCCCTAAAGAGACACATTGAATATTGAATTGTCCTCATAACAATTCCACTGCTTCATTGGCCCCTGATACAATCAGTGCTCTGTGGATGAAAATGAATCATGTTCAAGTGGTATTACAGGTTCCTTTTGGAAACTTATTCACAAGATCTTAATAATTCATCAACACTAATGCAAATGGTTGATAAATGGTATAATGACTAATTTATTATTATTGTAATATTAGAGCTGAAATTGAGTAGATGTGTATAATTTGGAAAGGAGGTTCTATTTTAAGTACAGACCATGTCTGAACGGTTCGGCTGGAGAGGGAATTATTATTAGCATAAAACATGTTGATAGGAAATGAGGAAGTGTACTCAGATTCATTTTTAATGGTCTTTTACTTATTCCGCCCACATTTGGCCACTTCATTTAAGGATCAATGATAGACCCTTGAGAAGAAAGAAAGACAAAGAAAGAGTGTAATTTGTTTCTGTTTCACAGCGTTTCACTTAGCACTGATCTCAGGCCATCGCTCTACCCTGAAACAGACCACTTTCACCTCAGGGTGACTCATTTTTCACCTCCCACAAGCCAAAGGCCACCAAGCGACAGACATAACAGGAATCAATAATTTCAACTTGACACCCGGTGCTTTACATCATGCTTGCTTACCTGGATGCAAACTCATTTTCTTTTAACCCTTGTGTCAGTCATCCTGACACCTGAGGGCCTTTACAAAACATTTACGCCCCAAACCGGAGCTACCCAACCTCCAAAAGAAAACGGGTCCTGCCTCAGGATGAGGCCTTTAATAGCATATTGATCAAAAATGAATTGAGTGCACGAATGCGAACATGGCAAAGCACAAATATTACAAACTACCTAGCCTTGGCTAAATGAAGGTATAATCGATGCAGGATTAATTGCATTCCTCCCAGACCGCAGTGGAATAAATGCATTAGATGTTGGATCCCACGCTTGTACAGCAAAAAAAACAAAAAGCACAACACCAGAACAAATCTATTGGATATTGTTAAGATTATTCTATTCTCCTCAACTCCAATTTGACAACTTGCATTGAAGCACTGAGTGAATGCGCAGGGTTCAGCAGTCAAGTGTTGCAAACTGTTAACTTGTCATGAAAAACAGATTTACCTATTTCGGAGCTTAAAATGTGCTGTTTAAATGCTATGTGAAATGCTGATAATTAAAAATACATTTCCCAAGAATTTTGTACATTTATTTAAAGGGCCCATATTATAAAAACGTGAGATTTTCATGTTTTTTTTATTATAAAGAAGGCTTAAGTTCTATAAAAATACTGTGAAAGTATCGAAATGCTCAATCCACAGGGACATACACACAACCCGTATTTAGAAACTCTGCATTTGAAACAAGCTGTCAGGATTTCTGTACATTTGTGATGTCACAAATATACAATATTTAGACCCTTGACACAATTTTAAATGTAAACTTTCTAAATGTGTCCCAGTTTATGCCTGGTTGCAGTGTATGTGAATGTCATCAGCTGACAGGAAGTACACATGGACCCAAGCAATTCCGTTGCAATTCCGTCAAAATGGGCTAAAAAGGAACGTTTCAGACAGAGGGTAAATTCAGGCATATTCAGGATGACAGTTTGAGGAAAATAAAGGTTTTTTTTAACATTACCGCATGTAAACATGTTATAGTAGAAACTCGAAATACAAGTATGAACCCAAAAATTTGCATAATATGGGACCTTTAAAATATAATTTAAACCTGGTGCATGTAGTGAGACTGGACCCCTGATGAACTCTGGGTTAAGGGATGGCGATGTCAATTTCTTGGTCAGTTAGTCGACTGCTTTGATCCAGACTGAAGTATATCAACAACTATTTCATGGATTGGCCCCAAAATTCAGTGTAGGCCTTCACGGAGCCCAGAGGATGAATTCTAATGACTCTGGAGATCCTCTTACTTTTCCTGTAGCGCCAACATGAGGTTGACAATTTTTTATTTTTATCATTATTTTGGCTACTTTTTTAAAACCAGGACTTACAAGGTGGTTTTCTGTCACAACTAAAGAATTGGGAGAACATTTTTTTGAGTTTGAACGTCCTTTGGGAGAATAAGGCTGTGTCTACATGTATACAGATATTTTTAAAAACGGATATTTTCCTCTACGTTTTGGCCTCTCGTCCACAAGAGTTTTGGGTCTCAAAAACGGATATTTTTGAAAACACCATCTAAAGTGCAGATTTTTAATTAGTCCAGTTACTCTGTATCTGTGTGGACGTGTTAAACGGAGCGTATGGGAATCGATGACGTCCTCTTTTCATTTCGTGCATGCCCATTGTTGCTTTGTGTAATGAGTATGCTCCAGAAACAATAACAAAGATGGCCGACTACCGGCTTTTTTACGTTTTGTTAGCACCGCTCGGACTAATTACTACTTTACATTTGAAAAATGTTCCAGTCGCAGGAGGCCAAAGCAGGAACACATTAAACATGTTGAGGCCGAATGATGACTGAATGAGCTTTTGGGGCGATTGAAGGCGTGGTTTAGAGCACTCAGAAGGGCTGTGGACGTAAACCTGAACGACCTCCCTTTCCTCATTTATGCATGTAAAGAGACAGTTGATGACAGCAGAGTGATGACAGCAATCCAGCGACCCCGCCCCCCAAGCGTCTTTGAGATCTCTGAAAAGCGCTATATAAGTCTAATCTATTATTATTATTATTATTAAAATTCCTTGACCCTTAACTCGTGATCTCACTTGTGGTGACATGTAGGCATTACGGCGAGCGTTTGGAGTTGTTTTTGCATTCGAGCGTGGACGGAGATATTTTGTAAAACAAAGGCTGTGTGGAGTTTTTTTTAAACGGAGGGGAAAATATCCGTTTTTAAAAATATCTGTCTCCATGCAGACAGGGCCTTACTTTCATGCATAAATCTGCTCATTAGAAGAAGAAGTTTGTGGAAGCGTGTGTGTGGCAGGGCTGACCTGTAGCTTGCAGTGGCTACAGAGTGTACTTTTGAGACCTTGTTGGCTAGTATGGAGCATTTTGTGATGTCTATTACACAGACAGCATTTATGCAAGAGAGACTCTGTGAATCATTTGTTCCTCCCCCCCGAACTCTGCAGCCTCCGAAACGACCATAAAGCTGAATCAACACCTCTCTTGAACAGAGGTTAGATTATTGATTAGACTTTCTTTTAACAATACAAAAGGAAAGTCTTTCAGGATGAGGACTAACTGATGTGTTACGCAAATATAACACCATCTCCACTAATGTTGCTGAGGTTGCTGGAGTGTGAAATTCCCCAAAACGAATAAAGAGCAGGACAACGCTAAACTCTGAAAGCATCGAGGACTGGCTCCCACACGGTGGAGGTGTGAACAGGGCTTTCGTAACGTAACCCCACAATGCTCCTTGGCCATGGAGGTAATGTTCCGAGACCCGCTCCTGCCCGGCACCGTGACGTGCAATACCAATCCCGCCCCGCCGCCCACACATATGACCAATTAATTCCGCTACCTGACCCACTCGACGCGACATCCGTGAAATCCTATATTAACCATGCACTGTTAAAATAATTCCATTAGGCAGCACGTTTAAAGTGATCATTTTGGGCCATTTCATACATGTGAAACTAAGATAATATATTTTAATATGAAGGTAACTCAGGAAGTATAATTTAGCATTAGGCTAAAACATCAAAACATTAAAAAAATAATTATAATTATTTTCAATTCATTTTAATATTTTATTACCAACACCCGAGATCCGACCCGCATGATCTTTGTTTTATCCAGAACCGAACCCGGTTTTTACAGACATGCTCACTTTATGATAATCAAATGCAATTTGGGGCAAGTCAGCATATTTTTTATGCTAAATGTTCCTGTGACAGTTTCTGGACTGGATTGTTTTGCGTTAATATAGACATGCATTTGCATATAGCAGCACATTTGTCCACTCCCATGTTGATAAGAGTGTTAAATACTTGACAAGATCTCCCTTTAAGGTACATTTAGAACAGATAGAAAATGTGCAATTAATTTGTGATTAATTTGTGATTAATCGTGATTAAATATTTGAATCGATTGACAGCCTAATGTTTACAAGGTTGTAATATTTTGGTTATTTTTAGTTTTTTTATGAGAATTTCATATATCTTTTTGTGAGAATAAATCATGCTCACTTTCTTACTCTTTTCATTCTAGACATTTCCCTGGGAAGGCTCAGAGTATTTCGACGAGACAGAGACCGTCTGAATACTTTGTTTCTACAGTTGCAGGAAGTAATGACTGTGCCTCGTGATGAAATGCTGAAAAACTCTCCCGGGAAGTGGAATCCTTGTCCAATGTACAACAGGGTTAGACTTAAATGGCATTGCTTGATTTAATAAATGCTGATGTCAATTTTTACAAGCCACAGTTTAGGTTATGCTTCTTACCCTGCTGCGTCACAGGGATCCTTGTCAAATAGTCAAGTTCAATGTAAAGCAGCAAATGTTGTGAATATTGTGTTCAGAAGACACGTTTCATTTTGTTTCTCCCACATGTTTCTTATCGCTGTCTGCACTCCTTCTCCTTCCCTGCATCACTCGCCCTCTGTTTCCTCAGTTCTGTTATCTATTTTGCGACTTTCCTCGGGCCATTTCTTTGTCCACCCCCCCACCCTCTCCTTCGCTCACCCTCTCTCTCTCTGGTTGACCTAGCACCAGTTTCATTTCCGCTCGTTCATTCGCCTGTCCGCCGTCTTTTTTTGGGAACTAATCTCTTTTCCAATCTCTCTCTCATATATGCTTGGTGAAGCTCCGTGCATGAGAGTTAATGAAGGAACTGCATGGGTAAACACACAGGACGACGGATAGAGACGGACCAGTGTAAATATATGCATACGAACGAACGTGCACCGACAGATGAACCCGACCACCGACTGTGTACCGTCTGGGCTGACAATGGAGCTGCGTCTTGTTAGTCAATTAGGCAACTAATTAGAGTTGAATGACACATTATTAATCAGCTGGAGGTTTGAAAGGATCAAAATAAAAAGTCACTCGCAGCCCTAAGCTCTTCTCCATCATTACAAGAATAAACTCTCACACACTTATCACCCCCTCCCAACTCACATCCTCCTTCAGCTCCAGCTATTGTTATTTGCGATGTTGGTCACAGACCATTCTGAGAAAACAGCCACTGTTACTCCGTTTCATTCAGAAAGTTGAAGAGAACAAAGTTCCCCCACCACGTATAGTCTCTGCACTGTCCTTTAGGGCTGGGACGATAGACCTATCTCCCGATTCCATACAATCACAATACTTGGGTGCTGATTCGATATGTGTTGCGATTTTTAAGTATTGTGATTCTACAATAATTGTGATTCGATGTTACGATTTATTGCAATTTTTGTTAACCATTTTAACACTAAACCAAAAGTTGAATCATACACTTCAAGGACTTTTTACTTTGGAAAATATCTAAATTGATACAGTGATGTGCTGACGTCAAATATATCAGTCATTGTCAGGAATTATTGATCATTTTTTTTTCAGCAACCAAAAAAATCAAAGAATAAAGACATTTCCCTCATACATTAAAGGTATTTTCTTTTTAATTTATAAGGGACATGTAATGTTTTATACTTCTGGTGGATATAATCCATCAATCTTATTTCCATAGATGTATTTTGTAAATACAGTTCCCTTTGTTAACACCTTATTTTGAAAACCAGACGTCCTCACATTTGTCTACTTCCTCTAACTTCTCCAAGGTGGTCTCTAGCTCTCCTGTCAGCTCCGTTCTCTTTATCCATCCATGGTCAGCTCCATCGGGGCCGTTTCAATCCAGAGAACAGAAATGTCAGTATCTGGGTGCTCTACAGTTGTAGCGTCGGCCCATTTGACCACGGAGACGAGAGCGACGGCCGGCTCGACCGCACGTTACCGCGATACGATAACGTTTCCTGTCCGTGACAGAGTTAGCAGGCAGCTTTTATGTAATGTGTGAAACCCAAAGTGTTTCCATCCTTTACTGGATGTGTAGTGTTTACCACGCTGGATTTAACATGTGAGGGTGCAGGTCGTATCCATGCTGACCCTCCAACGTTTTCCGCTTTGTCGTTTTGACTCACTGCAGCTGACCTCGGTTTGTTTTAGTCAACGGCTACGGAAAGGATATGATGTCACTTTACTCAGACTACAACAATAAAAGCGGTAACTTCCTTCTACCTCCACATAGACTCAAATGCTATATATATCGATTCTGGCATAAAAAAATCGATTTCAAAATTGTAAAAAAAAATAAATCATGATACATAGGTGAATTGATTTTTTTTCCACCCTTACTGTCGTTGCAAGTCTTTTTGAAACTAGCCCTGTGTGTATTCAGTGAGGATATTACAGTGGCAGTGCACATTTGCCTCATAAGTGGATTTGTGTTTTGGACCTCCCAGTTGTACAAGAAAAAAAAAATAAAAAATCTCAGTCAAGTTAATCAGTTTGAGATTAGGATTCCCAGAGGGCTGTGCCAATCATGTTTTAGTGAACTGTGTACACAAAAGTTATGCAATTGCTGAACATTTTTTTCAAACCATACTTTCAGTTTTTCAAATTATTTCCTGCCTTCAAGGCCATAAGTTTCAGGATGATCTGAAAATGATCTTGCTTAGAATTAAAAAATAGCTTGAGACAGAAAATCCATCACAAGCATTCATTTTTATAATTCTCTGTTGCGGTTGCATTATCATTCACTACAGCAGCAGTGAGCAAAAACCATTAAAAAAATCCCCTCCTTTATGATGCAATCAAGGCCACTTCGATATGTTTTTTTCTTTGTAAATACTCCCTGCTTCAGGCCGAATTACACCGAAAAATAGAAAAACATTTGACAAAAGGAAAGAATATATAAATAAAGGGAATGAAATGTGTGTTGATATACAGACTGTTGGCAGGCAGAGGTAGCGCTTGTTTTTGCTTGAGAGTTCTCCCGTCTGGCAAAGGCAGTGCTAGGGCATCAGGTACGGGGACGCTAAATTGGGAGGGTGAGGGGGGGTGCTGGTGCACAGTCAAGGCTCTCGTTGGCCAATCAGACTGTGGCTTATCCCAGTGTTTCCCACAGGATCTTGTGACACTGTGGTGGGTGGACTTCGGACCCTCACAGGGGTTCTGGGGGCATGCTGCCCCGGAAGAAAATGTTGTAGTTTAAGTTAAATGCATCAATCTGAGGCACTTTGACACCAAAATTAATAGACTGGATCTATGAAAAAAAAAAGAAAAAAGTCCCACCCACAAAGCATGGTAAACAAGATGGGGTGATGGGGTCGGTGTTTCAAGACGAGTCAGGTGGGTTGCCGACAGACAGACAGTCACGCCGGGAGCAGGGGACCCCGGGACCCCAGGAAGGGGTGAGGTCCGGGCGAGGGGTGCTGTAAAAGTCACCTTCACCCTGGGCCTTTCCAAGCCCACCTAGAGCCAATCACGGCACACCGCCATGGAGGAGATGCGCCTGCCAAGAATAATCATAATTTTGTTGAAGGTAAATATCTTTAATAGGGCTGTCAATCAATTATTATTCTTATTATTCGCATGATTGTCCATAATTAATCACAATTAATTGCAATTGAATTGCACATTAAAATATGTGCATTATGCAAATTATATTATGTGGGCCAATGAATTTCTTCGGTTTTCTAATTTCGTATGATGTCAGTATCTTCACTGTAGCTTTAAAACTGAGCCCGGTACAACCTCCGAAAGATCCATTGCGTTAATGCATTAAAAATGTAGTTGTGCTAAAACAAATTTTCGTTAACGTGATATTTTCACGTTAACTTTGACAGCTCTAATTTTAAAATGATTCTACATTTTTCAGTGATAATTTGCCTCTTAATAGCACCGCCTGTACCGTCTGGCATCAAATTAGAAAGCTGAAATAATATCCATGCAGACTGATGTTTGGTGTTTCTTGTGTTCGTGTACTGTAGGTAACGTAGACTTACTGACTCTGCTGCTATTAATCACACTGCTGTCACTTCACCATGCTATTTCTTTTACTCTCTCTATTTATCTGATCTGTTGCTGTCCTTGGGCTGCTGCAACAACCAAATTTCCCCTCAGGTGATCAACAAAGGTTTATCTTGTCTTATCTTATCTTAAAGTAAATGGCCATGAGGGGGCAGTGGTATCAGGCTGTAAACACAACATTGACATATTATCACATTATAAAGCTGCTGTGGTGAACGTCTTAGCAAACAGTTGCCTATTTACACATCCAGCAGAAATGGAGTCACATTAGCATTCATATGGGGTCATGCTTATATGTTTATAGGTAGTGTACAGTGTGTTTTTGAGTGGTTGTTTTTGCTGCAGACATCTGTCTGCTGCATCGTAAAACACATTCGAGTGGTGACACTGAACAGTTTGCAGGCCATCAAACTGAAACAAAGACGCTAAAACACTGTAGAGCTGAGGGGAAGTGCAGAGCTGGCTCATAATTCAACTATGAGTGACCCCTTTCACTCACAAGTAATCATGTGATCCATTAATAATATACAAAATATTGATTATAGCAGCTTTCAATAAAACAATAAGGTGTATAAATGCAATTAAATAAAAAAGCAACCTAACATGAGTTACCAAAACGAATATTTAAATTACTCTAATGTGCAGTATAAGATCATTATATTCACATTTGAATATTTTTAATGATTTAATGATATTTAGAACTTTAAGTACATTCAAGTCAAACCTGTCTGTTTGTTCAAGAATGAATAACATATTGTTAAAGGTCACAAATTACCCCGATTTCCTTTAAATAAACTCGTCTGGGTTTATAGTCAACATGTCTGTTCTGCTGCTGAGTTGCAAACAAAGAGTCAGTGGAGGAAGACCATGAGCACAGAGAAATACATTAAGAAGCGGCGCATGTGGAGTTAGAACAGAGGAGGAGGAGGTGAGTAATCTTACCATCGTCTCCTGATCCTGAGCCTGCATCTGTGGAGGAGAACAAACAGTTATTAACCAGAGGCTCACACAGCCACAGACATAAGCTGAATAAGCGTGTGTGTCTGCATATGTAAGTGTGTCTCTAGGCCGATGTGAATATCTGCTTGTGAGTGTATTAGGGATGTACCGAAAGCCATTTTTAAAAAATATATATATTCAAAGCTTCTATTGAGATTTTCAAGTGAAGCTTTGAATGTCTGTTGTCATATTTTATGACGTCATCACCTTAAAAAAAAAAAGTCCTCGAAGAAAATCGTCATTTTGAATAGTGATTCATCAGATTAAAGTAGTCTCTTTTTTTTTTTTTTATCAAATCAACATTCTACAATGAATATAACTCCTCAGTTTCATCAACATAAATACATATGTGGTTATGTAAGGGATAACTGCCGCACTTGCATCTCCCTGAAGGGTTTTCTCTCACAACAATGACCCGCTAGCTGTACATTATCCCGCTTATTACACGGCTATTTATTGAAGAAATCAACAATTTGACACAAAAACGGTCCGCCAGAGTCCAACATCAGAACTGCGCCCATAGCAACGGTCTGTTATACATAGCAATGGTCTGCTATAAAGAAATAACAGTCCGTAGAATGCCAGGATTGACCAATCAGAATCAGAAAGTATTCAACAAAGCCATGTAATTAATAAATGTAATTTATGGTGGTGTTAGATTGCTGCTAGACCCCCCCTGTTAATGCAGGTGTGTGCCTCCCTTTGTGTGCGTCAAGCGGGAGAGCAAACTGCAGTGATGTTATTTTTTAAAGGCTAAACGCCAACAAATGTGGATTGAAGCAGAATATTTTATTAGATAAAAACATGTTATACATTTTTAGAAACGATAACATCTATCCTTTTTCAATAAATATTGACTATTGGACTTATAATAATAATATTAGTGTAGCCTGATCTTTATCTGCAACTGTGCAGAAATACCAGGTTTAAACAGAATCAAGAAAGCAAAAAAAAAAGAAGAAGCTGCGCAGCATTCAAATTTTGATTTAGAACTTGAATGTCAACATTATGAATGAGGCTTCGAAGCTTCCAACTATTGGGTACAGCCGTGGAGTGTATGTGTGTGAAGAGTGAGACACTGTGTGTGCTTCTGGGTGCATTTGAGCGAGACGAGATTTCTCTAAAGATGGTGCAGAAAGTGATACTGAGAGTCAGGTTCCAAAAAAAAAAAATTGTAGGGTGCCCTGGGGCTTTGAGCGTCATGCATCCCCTCCATTCTACAGCACTACATTGATGATAACACCTCCAACTGTGGACCTCTCCTTGCTAGGACTGTGGAGAGACACTCTGTTTCCAGTTGTCAATGCGTTTGTGTGTCAGCTACTCCCTTCTCCATGGCTTTCACGCTGAATCTGTGTAAAGCTCCCTCAAACACATTGAGCTTACTGAGACTGTTTAACAATATGGCTGTGAAAGGGATACTGATGAGCACTTCGAAGAACAGGCAGCGTGTAACTTGAGCCGCAGCATAAAGTGATGTGCTAAAATGCCCAGGGCCAGAGACCAGACGCGAGGCCTCAGAGGACTGGAGGGGGATAATAGCTCAGCTCCATATGAATATCATGTGAGAAGGGTTTAGAAGAAGAGGTGCACACACTAAAACACATGGAGTCTGACCAGTAAGCTGTGCTGATACTTTAATGACATGAGCTTCGGGTCGATAAAAATACATTTCAGACGGGATAAAACCACGTCTCCAGGGTGATATTCTTTGAGGTCAGTGCAGCAGATGGTCAGTTGTGCCAAGGGAGAGTAACTCTCAAAGCACCCAGTCAAAGTGTGATTATAATTAGTGACGTGGGACATGAATTATTTTACTGGCATATTTTTAAATTAAAATTACTGAAAAAAATATTTTCTTCTCATTGTCAGATTTTTTTCATTGAATTATTCAGTCCCCTTACAGTTATTTGCAATCGCCAGGACACAAAAACTTGTACTTGTTGCACAATTATTGAAACCACTAACTCGTGTAGCCTATATCTATTGGCCAAAACTGTCTACTTTACACTAAGTTTGAAATTCTATGGTTTTCTACATTAGACACATCATTGAAAACTAAAAGCTTGTGTGTGTTGTTTGCTAAACACTGCCATTGAAATACTCAATTATCAATCACCTGCACCCGGAATGCACCTGTGAAAACACCTGTAACCAATTAGATCACTTAGAGCTTGAACACTATAAATAGGATTCTGGTTTGCTCTTTGGTGTGCACAACAATGGAGGCCAATTTTGGAGCGAGAGACAGAGGAAGAGGTAGACTGTATTTTGTTTACAGTACAATTCAGTAACTATGCTCCTGTCATCTTCAGATCTTCAGAGGAACTGTGTCTGATACTGTTATGAGTATATGAGTACTGAGAATGAACAAATGTATTTGCTTCCCCATTGCACTTGTGTTCACAGCATGCTACAAATGAGATGGATAATAGTGTTCTATGGAAAAAGCTATTTATTTGGTGTTTGAGCGTGAAGTTGTGATGCAAAAATCCCATTTTTTTTAAGACTTTATATGAATGAAGTCTCTTTTGCAAGAGACATAAGATATGTAGTATTTTCTGCGTATGTTTTTGTGTGTGTAGACTTTCGAGAAAGAGGACCCTGGTTCAGAAATTACATTTACAGATACAGATTGGGCTGTTTTAAAGCTAGATTTACGCTAAATTTTGGCAAGGAAAAACTGGCTTGGCCATTTTCAAAGGGGTCCCTTGACCTGAAAATAGGTTCTATGGGTACCCACGAGTCTCCCCTTTACAGACATGCCCACTTTATGATAATCACATGCAGTTTGGGGCAAGTCATAGTCAAGTCAGCACACTGACACACTGACAGCTGTTGTTGCCTGTTGGGCTGCAGTTTGCCATGTTATGATTGGAGCATATAGTTTTATGCTAAATGCAGTACCTGTGAGGGTTTCTGGATCAATATCTGTCATTGTTTTGTGTTGGTAATTGATTTCCAATAATAAATATATACATACATTTGCATAAAGCAGCATATTTGCCCACTCCCATGTTGATAAGAGGATTAAATACTTGACAAATCTCCCTTTAAGGCACATTTTGAACAGATAAAAAATGTACAATTCATTTGCGATTAACTATGGACAATCTTGCGATTAATCGCGATTAAATATTGTAATCCATTGACAGCCCTAGTTAAATCCTATCTATACAATCTGGATACGAGACACATTTTAATGACAGGTGTAAAGGGGGTCTGTCAGCCGGTCTGAAGGTGATACTACCATATCAGCAGACCCTGAGTGATAACGTAATGCACAGCACAGCAGACTAAGACCGGTACATTTTTTTCTTGATATATCATGACTTTATTCTGTAATATTACGACTGTTTTTCTCAAAATATTACAACTTTATTCTTGACTTCTCAGAGAACTCAGATATGTTTTGAATATGCACTAAGTTTTGAACATGAGCAAAAATCTTGCTGAAACACATATGAGCTATTAAAGTCCAGGGGAGGAGTAAATCATGCCTACATGTGTGTTGACTCAGCAGAAATAACATTCATATCTGAAAGAAATACAGAATGCCTGAAAGCCTTACTTCATTATATTCCATTATATTTCTTCACTTGCAGCCTGAATTTGGTATTTTTCTTTACATAAATTAAGACATTTGCATCATACATTGTTACATGCAAATTTCCCCACTGTGGGACTAATAAAGGAATATCTTATCTTATCTTATCATATCTTATCTTGTAAAAAAACACCAGAATGCAGGAAATGAAGTGTTTGATGGTCAAAATAATCCCCCCATTGTTGAAATGAAACCTATATCTTCTTAATCAAATCTGTTATTTGGCATTTAATTACATGCTTTTTTAAATGATTTAACACTGAATAATAATCAACATTAATATTCAGGGGAGGCAATTAGCCTACATTTTAAATGATGGGGGGTAAGGGATCTGGATAATGGATACGGGGGCACTGGCACAACAAAAAAGGTTGAGAACAACTTGCATTCAGTAACACTGAATGCAAATAGAAATTTTAACACGTTTGTTGTACATTTGTTTTCAAATGAACTCCACAGGGCACCTTTAATGTTGAAAAAAAAAAAATCTCCATGCACACCCTCTACAAAAACTGCCCTCCTCTGTCTTACCTCCTGTTAAATCTGCAGAATTTCAGTGACCTTGGTACATGTGGGACACTAAATGTGCAGTGTTTCATGAAAAGGCTTAGCTTGAAGGATCAGGCTGAAGTCAGAAGGGGTTCATGGGAGATCAATAAAAACCTTTAGTATCTGTGCAAGGGCAGAGGTTTCAGGAGAGAAAGACTGGCATTAGAAAATAGAACAAAATGGCAAGGGAGATAGGCACAAGCCTGCTTTTCTGCCCGCTTGTCTGCCAAATGAAGGGTCACAAAGAGGAGATACCACACAATTTTATTTTGTGAGAGGCACTGAAGAGTGAGTAAGAGAGCAGAGGAGGAGTGCCAAGAGAAAAAATGGTTCCTCTCGTAGACAATAGATGATTGAGGTGATTTTTTTTCAGTCTTGGAACGATTGATTAAAAGAGGGGAGAAGCAGATAGAAGAGAGGAACCTTCTATAGTAAACCTATTGTTCATTTTGTGATAAACGCGCCAAATTCGGTACATATATGGCTTAATATATTTAGAAGAAATCTGGATATTGGGCCATCGCAGACTGGCATTCTGATGACCATGGTAGCCATTTTCCAAAATGGCTGCCAGCGGTTACTGACAGAACACTCTGGCCATCACCAAGCTGCTGTTTCCATGTTTTCAGCACCACAAATGTTATTTACATACAAGTTAAAGTGAAAAAATATGTTATATTACAATGTAAGGTAATAATTGAACCCCCCGCCTCCATCCAAAGGAGAGAGGAGAGATTGGTACCTGGAGACGCAAGGCAGGCGACCAGGGCGAGGCTGCTGCACCACACTTAGGTTAAGGTTCCAAATTGACACCACATGGAAGTTGCAGCTCACATCAATGTCGGTCCAAATGTCATCACTTCATTTTATCATATTGGACATTTGTGTCAAATTGTCATACTTAGCATATGAATTCTTGAGTTATGGCAAAAACTGTGTTTTGTGAGGTCACCTTGACGTTTGACCACCAAATTCTAATCAGTTCATCCTTGAGTCCAATGTTTCTGTTAGATGTAATGGAATTCCCTCCAGGTGTTCCGAGATATCTCATTCACGAGAATGGGACAGACGTAAGGTCACAGTGACCTTTGACTACCAAATTCTAATTGATTCATCCTTGAGTCCAAGTGGACGTTTGTGCCAAATTTGAAAATATTCCCTCCAGGTGTTCCTGAGATATTGCATTCATGAGAATTGGATGGACGGACAGATGTACAAATGGATGAACGGACAATCATAATGCTTCTGGCCACGGCGCAGAGGTATAAAAACAATGTTTTCTCTAGTATCCACCATCTGAAAAAATAATACTGGGAGAACTGTTTTTAGCAGGGTTACTAGGACCTAGAACATGTCCGCTATTGCATGTGGATCCAATGATATAGCAAAGTTTGATCAACCGCTGGTGGCCATTTTGAAATGGGTGCCATTGCGAGTTTGTGATGGCCCAATATCCAGTTTTGTTCCCAATTTATCGATCAACACATCTGCCAAATTTGGTGCAAAATGTTCAATTGTTAATATATGCTGAGCTATGCCGCCCCACTACTAGTGGAACTGTAACCTTACTGTGCTGCTAACATCAGAGGCTATGCAGCATTGCACACAAACACACACACAGCACTACCTGCTTCCTGCTACATTCTTTACTGTGAAGCCTTGTAATTTATGTTTTTTTGTGATACACAAGCAGCACCACTTTCCACATTCTTTGTACAAAAACTTAAAATGCATAAATGCATATATGCAGTATTCATACACTCGCAAACACAACCCATGTGCAATATTTCCAACAGCAACAAGAAGCATATTATTTCCTCACATTTTGTGATGTTGAACTGTGGCATGTGCAAATATGAATCTTCAGTGCACCTTTAAAAGGCTACAGTAGCTGTGTGGGGAGATATAGAGAAAGTTTTTGCACCTTTGAAATTATGTTCCATCAAAGCAGGACCAGATAGGAACATTTTCAGCTCAGTAGGAAACATGGGTTTTAATCTGCTGACCACAGGAGTTGGCAGATCCCAAGACTCTTCAAGAATCTTTACTATTTTACTGACCAAATGGCTTTCTAGATAGAACACAGATCCCAAATTAAAATCTCAGTGGTGGACTGTCCAGCCATCACTATAATTTGCCATAATTGACTTTTCCTCCCTGATTGCCATTAGAGAACACTTTTCAAAGCCCCAACCAGCCCAGTATCTAGGACTTATGTGCATACTGGATGATACTGGATGATACTGCAATGTCACGAGCAACTTGGGGTTTAGTGTCTCCCTCAAGGACTCTTCAATGTGCAGACAGAGGCGAGGATCGAACCACCAACCTTCTGCTTAAGGGACAACCAGTCTACCCACTCGCCTACTGCTGCCCTGTTTATGATTTATGTCCAATGCCCCATTCATGATTGACGTCCAATGTCAACCTGCCATTTATTTAGCGAGGCAGAAAGTATGGGTGTGGAGGTGGTGGGGGTGAATGGGCATCACATACCTGCAATTAATAATTAAGCACAAATATTAAAAACACTGGCAATTGGATGTAGTCCAGGATTTTGCAGAATCATCTAACACTAAAGTTCTAGTCTGGCAACAGGGTTGTCCCACTCCCAACCTAAAATGTCCTTCAGAAAGACCTTGAATCCCCTCGGGGGTGCTGCTCTGTAGCTCATCTTGACCTCTGACCTCCTTGGTGGAGAGCAAGCAAAAAGAAAATCTCCCTACAGATCAATAACGTATTAGACTATTAATTACTTAAAGTACTTAGAATTCAGATAGAATTTGCAACCAATTAGCACTGACAAGACCTGTTTTTTTTGTACACAGAGAATTAGTGGTATATTGATGACTTCTCCTGTACTGTATGTGAGACACCATTACACTGATTCTCATTCAGCTCCTGGTGTACTGATAACCCAGAGTGTGCTTCTTAAATCATCATAAACATATGGCTCCTGTCATCTGTTGGTGCTCAGGGATTGCAGAGCGACAAAACGGTGATTAAGCATGTCATCAACATTTTAACAATGTGTCAATTAAACCTTCTCCCAACTCCCCGTTTGACTTCCTGGAAGTTATACTGTTGACATTTGTGAACTGAGTTGGAAAGTGCTATGTTAGCGCTTGCCTTAGCTAAACTTTCTCCTTTGGGGAAAATAAAGCGCTCGGTTTGTTTCACTTCGCCAGGCTAATGCTCCTCACTGCGCTGGGCTAGCACTTGATGTGATAGAAAAGTGGTACCATCCTGTGGTAATCAGCTCTCACTGGTTTTGTACCGCTGAGAGCACTTCCTGTTATCAGCCTCTAAATCAGAACTTCCTTATCTGTCGGTGACATGAAGGTAATAAAGACTAGAATGAGCTGGAATAAAGTGTAAAGTGTAAATTTGCTTCTTCGTCTGACAGATGTTTCACTGAAAAAGTCAATAATGGGCTAAAACAGACCACTTTATAAGAAGGCACAACCCTAAGCCTCTGCAATGTAATATTGCGCATGACGTGCACACTTTTCTACGGCAGCCATTACAAGATTTTGCTTGGGGACGACAAAACAGAAGGCTATGGTGTCGTGTTTGTCTATGCCTCAGTGTCGTCACTTAGCATGGAACTGGCACCTCAGCATGCCTCCTGTTTACTGTTTGGAATGACAGCCGACTCTAACGTCTGGCCTCTTGGCCTCAGCAGCATCCAAGAGGGTTGATGAGAGCACATGAAAGTGTCAGGTGGCTGTTTGGCTTGGTAAACACGAGAAGGATCCTGCGGGTCGGTCATGTACAGTAAACAACCTGGTAATGTGACAAGATGGGTCACAAGTATGTAAAAGGTTTCACATCAAATAGGGAACGTGAACAACTAGAGCCCTTCCTTATTAACTCCGGCTGAGGCCATATACACTGAAGTCTCTTAAACCCATTTTGATTCCAGGTCAGTTCTCAGTGGCTCACAATAGTGGCGGTTAATAACAATCTGTCCTAAAAATTAAAACCACAGGAGACAAGGGAGTCACTGGGAGAAGGTGTCAACACTTCTGGCTACTACATCTATAAGCTGATTTAATATGAAGTATGTAAATCAGCTGTTTTCAGCTCTAAAAATGTGCACGACCTGCCCATCACCAAACAGCAGAAAGACATAGTTAGCCGCTAAACTGATGAACATAGTGGAGCATTTAGCAGCTCAAAAGACACATATTTCCTTCAGGAGTTGGTGGAGACCAAAACAGAGCTAAAAGAAGAGAAAATTATTTATCAAGTGACTAGAAACACATCGTTAAATGAATGCTAATGCTGCTCTGCGTCTGCTGGAGTAGGGATGTCACAATACCAGAAATTTAGTAGTCGATACCATTACCAGTGAAATTCCATGATTCTTGATACCATGGTAAAAAAATTAAAAAAATAAATAAATCCCACGTACTTCAACAGACATTATTACCATTTGCATACTGTTATATTTTTACCGAATATATCTTGAACGCATCATCATGTAACTCAATGTAACCTCCGTACGTTAGCTCCGTTATTTAGCCAAGCAGGACTGTGCTTCCCACCGGCTGCTAACAGCTAACGTTAACTAGCTCTCTTCCTGCTAATTTCAACAAGAATTAGTTTTTTACAATGTGGCGTTATCAGGGAAATTTTCAATCATCAATCATCCCTGGGACAACGGGGCGCCGTTAGTCTCGAGCCCTGATCCCCGGTACCTCAAACAAGTACTGTCACATTTTCAGAATTTTGGCATTGTCTTGGTACCGAATCAGTTCTCGTGACATCCCATTTGCGGACATGTTAAGCATAATAACTTCATGAGGTAATGATTTAAGTATTAAAAGTGACTTAAAAGTGCGACAAAAAAGAGAAGACATTAACAGTGGAGGACTCCCTGTTTTTTGTTCCACTGATCCAATAATATGACGAGTGTTTCCCCCAGAGAAGTCTGTTTCATGATGTTTCTCACCCTGGCAAGGAAAACAAGCATTGGCACTGGCAAGCTGACATATATCCATTACACTGTGTACTGTCGGCGCTAATGGGATTCTGGAAGATGAAAACGAAAAGGAGGACAGGGAGGGACCGAGAGAGAGAGGGAACAAGTGAGAGAAAGAAGGTTTTGTGGCAGTGCATGTGCAGCTTGGGTAAAGTAGTTTTGACGCTTGCATTCCTTACAATTAGCTACTTGTATCGCTGGTATTCGTGATATCTCTTAACATTTTCCACTGCTGCACTCATTTTGAGTTAGCTTAGCTGAGAGTATCAACTGAATGGCTAAGTGGTGAAGAGAGCAGAGAGGAAACACTTCAGAAGTAGCTGCCTGCCCTACTTTTCCACATGAAAGGTTTGTGTGTAACACTTCCTTATGTAAGAAAGCTCCCACACAGCAATCTCGTCATGTGTTTAACTTTCAAATGAAAAGGAATGTAAATTTAGATATCTAAATGATATCAAGTATTCCATGACTTTAAATTGACTATAATCAGAATGTTTTTTCCACCTGATATACAAAATCTGCTGTATAAGGTAGGGCTAGGACAATACGCCCATCTCCCGATTCAATACTATCACGATACTTTGTGCCATTTCAATAAGTATTGCCATTTTTAAGTATTGCAATTCTACAAGTATTGCGATTCCATATTATGATTTATTTAGATTTTTCTCACCTTTTGTTAGCTAGAGCACGGGAAAAAGTTGAAAAGGGACTTTTACTTTGGAAAATCTCTAAATTGATACAGTAAAAATGTTTGATTTTCATCATGTATGTAGTCAGATGTTCTGAAGTCAAAGTCATTGTCAGGAGTGATTTATTTTTTTCCAGCAACCAAAAAATCAAAGAACAAGGCAAAAGTGAGCATGGCTCACATACCCCCCCACTCACTGCTTGACCTCTACTGAAGTACGGCCAAAAGTTTTGCCCTTTTGGAAAAATTTCAACAAATTTGGACACCCTGGACTTCTAACCCCCAAAAGGCACAACTAGACCACACTGTCAACCATCATACCAAATATGAAGTTCCTAAGTTAAATAGTTTTAACACTTCCAATATGATGAACCATTTATGAAGACATCACCCCGCAGCATTTAAACAGCCTCTACATGCAGACTCAGACTCAGACAGGGTAAAAACACAACTACAGCATCGGGGAGGTTTATAGTGAACGATATTGAACGCAGCCTTATGCAGTCGTGGAGGACGCTGGATTTCAGCATGTGATTAACGTAACGTTACTTGAGTCGCTCTATACACTTATAAGCAACACAGTAATTCCAGCAGCACAATCCCTGTAATGTGTTTTTATATTTATTCATTATTTTGAAATAACACAGTGGCACAGAAATCCAACCGTATTCCTTCAAATACTGCACTTTATGAGTAGAAAAGCTAATCTTTAAATTAAGAGCTGATCATCAGGGAATTGAGACATATGTTATACTGTTGTTTTAGTTGTAATAGTTCTGGTTGAGCTTATGCTTCAATTTATGTTGATGGCCTTAGTCCATAATTACATCAT
>CAKAOI010047835.1:0-23788 GCA_916701655.1 Sebastiscus albofasciatus
TATATATCTATGAAAACATTGCACATTTACATTTAAATGTACTTTTACATTGTGGATTTAAATACTAACAGAAGGCAGCCAGTTCTGGAGACACCACCTGTGTTTTTTTATCTGCACTATAAAGCATTACATCATTTATATGGAGAAAAGCTGACAACCATTAAATGTACTGGGAAATCTGAGGGTAATATATTCTGTCAAAGCATTTCCATTTCCAGCATGTAGTGAGAAACACCTGAGGTAGAACCTGTTGTATTATCTTATCTCCTTCCAGCTTTTTATCATGAGTTTGACCGACACATCTCCTCTGTTGGATGCATTTAGAGTAGCCGTAGTAATAATGACCAACCTCCACAGGAAGGATATCAAGCTGTGTAACGTAGTCCAAGACAGCAACAGTTCTGAAACACTACATCTGTTAGATGATGACGCAAAATGCTGGTTTATAAGTGCTAAAAACTCTTAATTAACTGCTCACTAATTGAGAACAGATCAGTGTTTATGATGGAGGAAATAGTGGATGAGTGAATGTTTTAGTCACAGCTTATCAGTAACTTGCTGTTGCATTGTGATGCCACGAGGCCTCAAGTTACATTGAGATATGAAGACGTAGAGTAAACACGGTGCTATAGCAACATGTAGACAAACTCAACCATAAACAACCGACCGAGTTGTGAGTCTTGACATCGTCGGCATGCCCTCTTAGTTAACACAGATACGGTACAGTGGAAAAAGAGTGTCAGGACAAGGATGGGTTTTTGATTGCTTTGCTTCTCTACACCAGCTCACTGAATTTCATATGAGACGGTAAGGATTAGATAGAAGGAGAAGGGCGTTTAGAGGTGTACAATGACAACAAATTAATTGGCTGAGTCAGTCAGCTGACCTCAATCCAACTGATCATGTGTTTCACAAAGATTGTTCAGGTATCGATGTAGAAAAAGCCCATACTGTCCTGAAAGTAAGGTATCAAATTGGTACCAAAACTCAGGTATTGTACTGCTAATAGTATCCCAAAAAGGCGTTTTTGACGCGTCTCTGTGTAATCAGCCCCTGACACAGCGTCAACAAGGAAGATGCAAACTGTCTGACAATGTTTGTGGTGCACCAAATATTAAAAGTTTATTTACTTATTCACTTTACCAACTTTAAGTTCATGTTAGCTTGTCAAACTTCAAACTGGGCTACAGTATGCAAACACCCTTAAATTGCTGAATGTCAGCATTTTCACCTCACAGTCATTGTTTCATTTTAAATCCAGGATGCTGCAGTTTATTGTCAACGCAACAAAAACATGTGTGGCTGTCCTGCAGCTAATACCATGCACCACACAGCGAGGATCCTGTTGCGTCTTTGTCGCACTAGACACCTGACTATTACCTGCTGAATTTCTGGCTTTGTGCTTTTCGTGTTTTTAGCTTTTCCTTTTGTGAAATCTTGTACTCTGTACACTGTCGGATATTCAAACACTGCAAACCGTGTGCCAGTCTGGCTGTTGTCAAACCTGTCCTACAACAAACAAACAAGATCTGCATCGCTTCACCGTGTTTGTCTGACTCATATTAACCTTTGCTGTGTTTTCCTTTTCCTATTGCTGCAAATGTTAATGACTTCTCTGATATGTGGGTGTTAACCTCACTTTGATAATGAGGTCACCAGTGGTTATTCCTCCAGAATGTCCTTCATGTTGTTGGCAACCAATTTCCAAACAAACTGTAGGGTTAAGGCATGCACAGGGTTGCAGACTGATGATAAATTATGCATCTTGCTGCTGCTGATTCTCTTTTTTTCAAAGTGAAACATGTTCAATATTGCAACTTGCCACCGTTACGTAGCTCTCTGTTACACAACGTGCCCTCTGCCCTCTTACACTGATGGCTTCTGACTGCAATAAATTAATTTAAGATGCCTGTCATGATCAGAGGGGAAGGTCAAGGCACAGAGCAGGAACTAGACACTTTGATTTGTGTTTACTCTGATCTCTGACCTGCACACGTTGACCCAATCAGCACCCTTTTTCTGCTCTCATCATGCTGATTATTAGTTGGGATGATTTGAAGGAAAAACGACCAAAAATCCAGCCCTTACCTTTTAAAATGTAGTATTTAAACCTCTTTACAAAGTAGCAACAAATCTGCTTCTGCTTTCCGGTATCTTCTCGGTAATTGAGAAGACGTGACACAAACATGAGCTGCTCAGATCTCAGATCTGCCATGTTTCAGAAGCGAACAACCTCTTACAAGACTTACAGTGAAGTGCAGACAGAGCATGTCATTTCCTCCATGGTTGTTTCCTCGGGGGTCTGTTGACTAAGGACTGATTGACAGATTTTTTTCAGGGCTGATACGATTATTAACAATCAAGGAGGCCGATAACCGATACTTGCAACCGATACACATTTGCAGTAAAAATTAAAATCTTAAGCTCTAAACGCACTGAAAACGTCTGACACGCACGTTTTGAAGTACACTTGTTGTTTTAAATGGCTGAACAAGCACACAAAAGTGTTACGGCAAACGTCGTCGGTATTAACATTATCTAGTTAACCTCTTCCACTCCTTGAGGGCGCCTGCCCACTCGGATAACTTTTCTTTTGTAGCAGGCTTAGAGCAAATGAAGGTTCTGGTATCATATGAAACTAGAAAATCTAAGGAATCCATTGGTACCAACCTCATACTAGCATGTCGGGAAAAAAAAATAACGCCAAATAACACCAAATAACGCTTCTGGTGTGCAGTTAACTAAATTTGGGCGAGGAAAAACTGGCATGGCGGTTTTCAAAGGGGTCCTTTGACCTCTGACCTCAAGATATGTGAATGAAAATGGATTCTATGGGTACCCACAAGTCTCTCCTGTACAGACATGCCCACTTTATGATGATCATATGCAGTTTGGGGCAAAATCCATCCAATAAAAAACCATGACAATGCTGAATATCGCAGCTGATAATCGGTCGATCCCTTTAATTTTGCATTTCTACACTTTGCGTTGTGAAGTGTCTTCTAAGTGATGATCACAGCAATGGGATATCCCATACCACAGAGCTTGGATTATATGCAGTTTTTATTTATTCTCTGATTACTTCTGTCTGTGCTGTTTTTTCCTGCTTTCTCCCCTCACTTGATAGCAAAAATGTTGCATAATTGATGCTGCAGCTAATTGGTTTTCACCTGTTGCTGTTCGGCCACAGAACTGTGTCCAAATCCAAAAAAGTGAAAGTTGAACGGACAGATGTAGAAGCGTTTCGGTCATGCCTTCGTGTTCAAAAGGAAGAGAAGCGGAGCGGTAATATTTGTCATGGCGGTGTCTTGTAGCCCTCTCTCCTCTGTGGGTATTAACCTTTGCCTGTAGCGCTGACAGCCTCCTGAAAGATTCATAGCCAATGAAACTTCTCAGTTCAGCGTGACAGATTGGATTCTCCTCACTGGTTGATTGTATGCTTTTCTTGCTTGACCACCAGTTCCTTGTTTGTACTTCTATCTTTCTTTCTGTATTTCACCATTCCTCTGGTATTTGGCCTGTGGGTGCATATGGTTTACTTTCCTTCTGTTTTTTTCTCCTTCTAATAAAAATCCTGCCGTCCTCAGCTATCTCCTCAAACAGCTCATTAGTAATCAGACCTCCATCCTGCATCCATAGTCATTTGTTTGCGTTCACAGATTTCAGCTCATAAGTAAACATGAGGTATAGCTGTGTGTGTGGCCTGTGTGCCCTCTCCTTCCTCTTTCTCCTCAGCTCTATTTTTCCCCTCCTTCCTCCCCCTTTTCCACCGCTGGTCCAGTATAGCCAAATGTGAAGCTGTCCAGAGCAGGATGAATGGCCCGGTGTCACCAGCTCTATCTGTCCACGGGGCTGGATTTATCTTACTCGTGTCAGCCTTAAAGGTCACACAATCAAGTGCAAACAGTCGCCGGCCCACCATCATCTTCTAGAGGACGGAGGGAAAGTGTTGCCTCTGGGGAAATCGTTTGAGACGTTCCTGAATGTAAACAGGGTGCTTCTGGTGTGCAACTTCATGATTGTCGCAGTTCTAGACATGATGTTTACATCCAAATACACCTGCCTTATCACAATGTGGAGCCACAGAAGGGAGCAACACCTAGTCGAGGGCGGCACTGCAGATTGGGCCTTGAGAGTCTCTCCAGGATGTGATTATTGGGCCTCAAAATAACGGCATTTGCAGCAGCTTTAAAAGGAAAATAACTGCACTACAAATTGCTGCCATTATGTGGAAGTAAAGGGAATAACCTATTTGTGGTCACAAAATTGAACACAGTTCTCTGTAAGCTCTTTTTTTCCTGGTTTGAGGCTGTAAATTAACAGTAGTGCTACTCCTTTGATACCATGGCGTGCTGCCACCCAAATGGTTAGTTAGAGGTATTATGTTAGAAATGGTTCTGTTTTGGTAACCAAAATATGGGTTGGTTTGGTTGGAGTGGTATCGCCTGGGGCTAAATGCTGCCTTGGAAGAAAAGTTCTTGGGAACACTCTGACCTCTGAAGTTACAAGGAAGTTTGTGGAAATTTAGTCTTGATTTTTTTGGCTCACAGAAGTAGTTCTGAATCTGATTATTTTCATGTGGGAAGTCAGTGGGCAACCTCCTGGTCTGAGGAGTGAAGCCAATGAAGAAGTGCCTTCAACTTGCATTCTTTCCAACAGCCAGCAGGGGGCGACTCCTCTGGTTGCAAAAAGAAGTCTGATTGTATAGAAGTCTATGAGAAAATGAGCCTACTTCTCACTTGATTTATTACCTCAATAAACATTATAAACATGAGTTTATGGTCTCAATCACTAGTTTCAAGTCTTCTTCAATACAGCATGATGTTCATTTAGTAAATTATGGTTCCATTTAGAGTCAAATAGACCATAAAGAAGGGTATGCTTTAGGGCATGGCTACCTTGTGATTGACAGGTCGCTACCACGGCGTTGTCCGGTCTGGCAGTTGTGCGTGTTTTTGTGTTTAACCCTTTCACAGTGTGTTTTCAGTTCATAAGTTATTATAACCTTTTTGGTCACCTGAAAATGTCTAATTCGGTGTTCGGTTGTGCTTAGCTCCACTCGCTCGTGTCCCTTGCGGTTGCAAAAAATCAACGGCCAAAAACCAAGATGGTGACGGCCAAAATGCCGACCTCGAGGCTTCAAAGCGGCAGCAAAGAACTTATACTGTATTGCCAAGACGTGAAAGTCAATTGTTTATTCCATTGCAACATCAGCGCCCAACTGCAAAACTATAGCTTCTGCTATTTTGAACTGAAAGCGACTACCGGACACCAGGAAAACGTTGCCAGTCACTTCCATTTGAGGCTTTTATTGTTTGATTGTCCATTGTCCAAGTAGATTGTTAAATAATACCCTTTTGCTGGTTACTTTTAAAGATAACTTGCTGTTTTCTTGATCTTATCTTGTACCTCCACCAAGACAGAAGGTAGTTGTACAGTAAGAAATAACCTCAAAATCCGACGAATCAATTTCTACCGCTTACAGGAGAGCAACCATGTGATGTACCCCGAGTGACACGTGAAATTGAATTTCTTATTTGCAGTGCTCGTTCTCTCACAGTTGCACGGTCTTGGCAGGAAACACTATTTACATACTGCATGCTTTTCTACTGTAAACCACTTTTTCATTTCCGAGCTCATGTACTTGTGTCATATCTCGTGCTCGTCTGCTGTCACGATCGGCAATGTAGAACCGGGCTTGGATTTAGAGCTGATTCAAAAGTGTGTGTGGCGAACAGCCCATGCTGGTAGCTGATGGTGGGGGAGTCCAGACTGTGCTTAGCATGACTCATGGTCTGGTTTGGTGTCTGCCAGCGGACAAACACAATGGCCTCTGTACACAATAGCCCAGCCTTTTCTCCTGCTGGAATGCAAAACATGCTTCAACGGTTTCCGATACTGTATATCAGAGTATTGTGTTACTCTGCAACCAAGCGAGGTGCACTCCACAACGCACCCCAACCTACAAACACACACAGACAGCATTCCTTTATTCAGAGATACTAAATATGATATGATAAGAGTGATTTTCTGGTGACTATTGGTGATATCAGTCTGTTGATGTTAAAGTGTAGTAGTTTGGTTGCTTTTGCACATTTTCATATAATGAAATGGTACATTTTTCCAAAAAGACACCCTTTAGAAATGGTTTATAAGGTGTAACTAATTACTTTCCTAAGTGCCAGAAAAGGTGTCCATTATCAGGTATCAATGGACAACGGGGAGGCCGGAACCATCCTCTTCCATTAATTCCTAATTGTGGAAATCATCGCAGGGCCACTTTCCAAAGAAAAAGTAGATCATTCGTTTGTATTTTCATGCGTTTTGCAACCGAAATCCAATTTTTCCTTTCCCTGCAACACTTGAGGGTTTACTAATACCTGGAACAATCGTTACAATCCCATAAGGTTCTTATGCAATGGAAACGTTGTTCACCATTCCAGTAAATAGGACGAACCTCAGCTACCATTTCACAACGGGAGATATTTCTAGTCCACTCAGCTCATAGAATTCTTTGGCTCAGCAACGAGCCATAAAACTAATATTATGCTAGCAAGATTCAAAGTCAGTAACATTGCGTACGGTTGACAAACAGTAACGACAAGACTAGCCAGCTATCCAACCATGTCATTGTCCCCAAATCAATATCAAGGGTTTCATGAAATCTTGATTAGCATAACGTTAGCTTAATGCGGTTGTAAGTCATTACTACAAACAATTCTTGGGTTGCAACAATGAAAAATCTCTATGGCTGGCGTTCATCCTCCTCCAGCATTACACTTTATTTTTCTTTTTAGCTCTTTAGTTTATCAGGTAGACCGTTCCAGTTGACCGTTTGACCTTCTGGAAAAGTGCTAGCAAGCATTTGGGCAAAAAAATCCATTCATCAGCAACTTTTTAACATTAACAAATTCTTATAAAAACATTTAATCATTAACTTAATAACATGTATTATTACATAGGACTTGTGCTGTTGGCTTATTACAAAATGAGAAGCCTGCAACCCTTTATTGGTAATGACTTTTGCAGGTATTCATGCAGAGTCAACCAGGGAACCTAAAAGTAGTTCTTATTAATGACTTATAACTCCTCTATAAAGTGAAATCTTATATAGTAAATGTATAGAGTGACTTATTAGAAAGTGGTACCATGTTCCTGATTGTTATCAGTACACACTGATTCACCTTATAGCCAGATCATGAATGATTTTACTGTTGCTTCCTGTGCAAGTTTGAAATAAATGTCATTAAATAGACTTGGGTAATTAGCATGGTCAGTTACGGCCCATGGCTGAACAGGGAAAGAAAAGACTGCCACCCTTTAAAAGAAAATACAAGGGAAAGTAAAAAGTGAGTTAAAAAGAAACCAAACTACTAAGCAGGAAGTGTAAACGTGAGGCCAAGCAGTGCTTCTGATGTCAGTGCCTGGAAGTCGAGCTCCTCTGGGACTTGCGGCACATTCATGAACATTAGCGTGATTATTGTGGCGGTACGGCCTGAAGAAGCAGCCAATCGCATGCTGACTGTCAGGCTTATCCTCATGTGCTCCAGACTTTCTGTTCTCTCTAGGAGGAAAAGAGGACATCCTGGTGTTTCAGTAACAAGCTCCTCTGGAATACCACGAGAGGTGGTGACGTTGTCACATAGCACTCCGTTTCCTGGCCATCTTTACGGCTAGTCCACCCTCCTCCCACTCACTCAGAGTTAATGGGAGGCCTGTCATTGTTGAGAAAGTGTCCACCCCCCACTTTGATGCTTCTCCTCCCTCCCAAAGAGTCCTTTTAAGTGGAGGATTCAGCATGTCTTTCTGAGCAGGAGGATGAATCTGTGTTACGCGGCGGTAGGCGTCCCTGTTGTGCGTCTATGATGCTGCCGTCTCCTCTGAACGCCTGCCATGAAATTCCAAAGTAAATCACGACCGCCTCAGTGGAGAAAATGATTTATAATGGGGATCGATTTGCCCTCGAGATCGGTTACATAATGTCACAGTGCATGTGCTGTTACGCAACTTGCACAGGGAGCCATGTTGATGCACCTCTTCTTCCATCAGAAGGATGATTTTTGGATTTCGAGACAAATTCACGAGTGTTATTTAAAAGTCTGGATTATTATTCTCCAGTGGGATGTTGTGATGTGTTGTGACAGTGACGTGTCTCATTGTGACAAGTGTTGGTTCAGGACCTGCTGTGAGCTCTTTCGCAAGCGAGGTGCTCTCAATTAATCTGGCCGTGTTTTCCAGCCGGCTTCCTCATTTGCATGCAAAGCTCTGACGCTCTCTGTCTCTCTCTGTCTCACTTCAAGCTTTGAACTGCCCGTCTCTCTCCAAGCGATGCTTCAAAGAACAGATAAAGAGCTTTAGTCTTGAAAAATTAAGAGGGTGCAATCAGCGGTCTGTGGTTATATATTATGTTGCAGGTGTTGTAAGCGAATATCTTAGTGGTGTGTCTCTGAGGAGGCATTGCCTTTCACTTTCGGACTCGAGTGTGAAAGTGTAGTGCAGGGTAGCATAGTACACAGGATACAGGATACAAGATCATAGCTAAGGGTTCAGTATGGATAAAGGAAAGTATATTTCTTTTAGGACTGTCAATCAAATTGTTCAAAATGTACCTTAAAGGGAGATTTGTCGAGTATTTATTAGTCTTATCAACATGGGAGTGGGCAAATATGCAAATCTATGTATATATTTATGACTGGAAATCAATTAACAACACAAAACAATGACAAATATTATCCAGAAACCCTCACAGGTACTGTATTTAGCATAACAATATGCTCAAATCATAACATGGCAAACTCAGCTGTCAGTGTGTCAGTGTGCTAACTTGACTATGACTTGCCCCAAACTGCATGTGATTATCATAAAGTGGGCATGTCTGTAAAGGGGAGACTCGTGGGTACCCAGAGACCCCATTTTCATTCACATATCTTGAGGTCAAAGGTCAAGGGACCCCTTTGAAAATGGCCAGGACAGTTTTTCCTCACCAAAATTCTGTGTAAGTTTGGAGCGATATTTAGCTTCCCTCTCAACAACCTAGTACGACACGGTTGGTATCAATGGATTCCTCCGGTTTTCTAGTTTCATATAATGCCAGGATGTTCACTCTAGCTTTAAAACTGAGCCTGTTACAACTGAGCCCATTAGAGGTATTAAAACGAATTTGCGTTAACTTTGACAGCCGCAATTTCTTTCAATCAAGTTTAGGCTCAACAAGCTTTGGGTTTGGCCTGAGGACATGCCTGAATGCACATTCTTGTGCTTTGCACTCTTTTGTCTTCATCCCTTTCTCTTCCTCCCTGCATATTTCCCCCCTCCCCATGCCCTGATGAGCGTTTGGGCTTCTTCCAAGGATATCCATTATCGAAATACTGAACTAATTCCCCCACTCAATCTCTTGCTTTCCCTCCTCCTCCTCACATACTCACCAAATCCAACCCTCTTCTCTTTACTCTGCTGAGCAAGATAAGCCACAGCAGGGCGCAGGGTCGTGGAAGACTGTAGATTGACGGCAGCATTTTCTGTCCAGCGCCAGTTCAGAAAAGCAGCTCATTTGTCCCACAGACCCACAGTATAATTTTCCCAGAGTCTCACGAGGAGAGCCAGCGTTTCTCATGAATAACAAACAAGAGCTTTGCTCAGGGGAGAGAGTTCACACCGACTCTCTCCTTCTCTGCTTTCTCACCTTAGATCTTCAGGGCTGCTTCTGAAAGCCCCAACAGAGTTTATTGCAAATTTCTGGAGTGATCCTCTCTGCGGGGCTCGACTTAAGAAAAAGGGAGCAGCGGGATGAGCATGCTGTAAAATCAACCTGCTACAATAGAACAACAAGTACAACAGAGATTTGTTTAGCTTCTCACAGGAGGAAGCCGATGTGGCATGCACAAACCTTTATTGAAAAGACTGTTATCCACCTGTTGCTGACATCACACACCTTTATGTTTCAAGACAGTGATGCTGTCTGATATCTCCTCAGTCCTATTTGTCATTCATATCCTCTTTGTGTCATCTTATCTAGGTTAAGAGAGGCTCTAAGTGGCTTTTCTAATCTGACATCCCCACAGTTTTTTGAAATAACCAGAGATGTATACGCACGCAGAGGGGGCAGGCAGCGATAACTATCCACATCCTCTCTCTTATTTGTATGTAAATACGGGGATGCAGCGATGCGTTGATTCAGCCCTTTAGAGAGAGAGAGAGAGAGAGAGCTAGAGGGGAAATGTTATTGTTGCGCTGAGCTCGTCCACTGACTGTGTGTGTGTGTGCCGTTGCACCGGGTGGGGTGGAGTGGTGAGGAATGCACTAATCACGCAAACTGGGCTGCCCTGCCCTTGCCAGCCACATTGCCTTTTGTCTGCACTTGGAAACCGAAACAAAAAAAAAAAACGAGCAACGTTTCAACCGTTTTCTTTCTCTTTTCATACAAGACACAGCGACATGAAGATAAAAAGCCGGCTTTTGGAGTGGGACATGTTTATTGTCTTGGTCTTCCAGGAAGAGCTGAAACCCCCCCCCCTCCTTAACTTCCCCAATCCTGCCCTCGCTATGATGGGAATGCTGTGACACCATCAGTAATCCAGGCCGAACTGTGCCACAGAGAACAATAGCTGGTATTCAGTCTCTCTATACTCTCTTTCAGCCTCACCTGTCCCCAGTTTTCGTAAAACATCCTCAGATATCAGCAACCATTCAGCAGTAATCGTGACGTGTCCTTTTTCTCCCTCCTGCAAAACAGAAGTGTTTCGTAAGTGTTTACTCAAAATTATTTAATGAGTCAATAAACGTCACAGTTAAACAGAGCCAAATAGCTGCACAGGAGCTGTGTGCATTCCTCCGGGCTGAAGCACAAGACGTTTTGTTTCCGAGGACATGCTGTGCTCCTGCACTAAAACTATATTGCAGCTCTGTTTTTTTAATGTAATGTTGTAACCAGTTGCATTCTTACAAAAATAAATCTTGGACTGCACATGGTTTTGATGGTTTGGCCTGAAGCACAGCACATTTTTCATTAGGCTTACGTTAACTCCCTCCAGTGTATTCTTCAGATTACTTTCCATTTGGGAATGAGTGATTGACAGCAGAAAGCAGACAGCGGAGCTTTGAGGCGCTGAAGTGAAGTTTCCGAAATTTGTTTCTGAAGGCACAGCCATCAACTGACAATGACTTATTGCTTTTTTTCACAATAACTTAATTATATTTGCTTTGTTTTGCATATTTTGTTCATGAAGAAGTGAGTCATCCGCTGATTCATTTTAGATGTGAACTTGAAAAATTCTGAAAAATGTATTTACCTTCCTTTCTGACTCCCGGATTCCCAGATTGATTAATGCACTCACTAACAATAGACGACTTTCTCTTGTTCATCAGGACCTGATTGTGACTGACTAGTGTGTTTGTCTCTATTTTTCCCAACTTGTAAAAACTCAGAAATGTTTCTTTTTCTCCCGTCAGCGTGACGTGCTGCTCTGATTAGTTACTCTGAAGCAAATTTACAGTGTGATCAATCAATCAGTCGCCCGCTGAGCTGAATCCTGATCTCATTATCAATGTAGTTAAATGACAGTCGCCTCACTCATTAAATGCCTGGCCCTTGCTGTGTGATGTAGCACCGCAGCTTGTTTTACCTAAAGCTTAATGAGCTTAATGTTATATTTCATAAAAATATAATCATTTCTTATGATGCAGACAGGTGCTCTTTATTTCACTTAAAAAACGCTGCAGGAAACTCTATATTATATATGTGAATATGTTATTTATTTCCGATTAAAATGTTATGGATTTATGGAGGACGGAACCTGCCAAAATAAAATAAATGAATAAATAAATAAATATCTAATTAAATGTAGCAAAAATAAATAATAATAATAATAATAATAATAATAATGATAAATAAATAAACAATTGATAAAATGTGACATTAATTGATATTTCTGTTTTAATCTACTTCTTTATATTTTATCTTTGTATTAATTCCCTTATTTATTTACTCTTCTGTTTATTTCCCCCTTTTATTTATGTATGTATTTGTATTTATTGTTAAATGTATTTATTTTTGCATTTATTTATTTATTTTTTGCATTAATATTTTTATTTTATATTATTTCTAAATGTATGTATTCGGGGTCTGATGCAGTGCAGCATGCCCTGACAGGATGTGTATGTGTGTTTACATGCATGTGTGTAAGTGAAAATACACATCTAAACGGTGTAATACAGTCTTTTGTGTCTAAATTAAACACAGGCGTGCTGTCACTTTAGGCGAACGCCACAAAAGTAGCAAATAATTAACTCACACAGGGATTTACGCTGCCTGCATCTCACTTTCACTTTCAAATCACTTGGTTTAACCAGCACCTTCATTTCAAGCTCCAAATCAAAGCACTTGTTTTAATTTCGGGTTAATGTGAGTTAAGTGGTCGGTGGGGCTAGAGCTCAAAAAACAAGACGATATTCATGGTATCAAATTAAGAGGAATTGCCACCTTGAACATATTCTAGTGTCACCAATTAAGGGTGGCAGTGTGTCTTTCTCAAGTTACACTATTTTGTTTTACCTTCTTTAGAAAGAACCCCTAATAAAGAGTGTTTACAGTCAGAAGTAACTGGTACATTGTGTCTGAAAATACATTTTGATGCTCCGATTTTCAATGCTTTGAGCAGCACAAACACGTTTTGTACACATCCATTGTATCGGGATGGTGACGGAAGTAAGTAAAGATGTTTTTATATAGCACTTTCTCAAATGAAAGTGCTTTAAAATACAACAATTTAGCACAAAATGTCAAAACAGGCAGGATACAGGAACAGATACATCGAGAAAATAAGTTTAATACAGAAATAACGTAGTGTCAGCTGCAGATATTGTAAAATATGGGCAAGTAAATCCAAAACTACTTGCATCTTTTCATCTCTTCAGTCCAACATCGAGAAAAACTATACAAATTAAACCTTAAAGCAAGTCTTCCATTCCTTTTTAAAGGCCCATTCCCAGAGGTGGACAGTGGGGGGTTAACAGGTTAGTACAACTGTTTGTCTTTCCACTTCCCTGTGGAGTTTTGTCTTTATGGTCTGTTACAGGACCAATTTAATCTGTTGGTTTTTACAGCATCTATAAATACGTGAAGCCATTCACAGAGTATAATTATGTAATGCGCAATGCAACCACATAAAATGCAGGGAAGCAAAGTACAAGACAGACAATAGCACGTTGGTGAAATAAAACCCAAATCTTTCCTTGTGTATTCAACGCCGCAAATGGACTCAAGGAAGGCTCCAAAGACAACTTCAGTGGACAAAGAATGGTAAAAACTTTGGGGCAGCTCAAATCCAAATGGGATCTCTCTGCTGGGTTTGGCTGACCTGCAGTAGGTCCTGCAGTAAAACACTTAAAAGGACAGTGAACATACGATACAAAGAGGAACACGATGCAATGGGTTTATGTAACACCAGTAACAGGGTTTCCGTAATCTGGTAATTACTGTTTATTTACCGGGAAGTCCGACATAAAATCTCTCCGATCATAATGTCCACTTTGGCGACACAGAAGAAGTAACAGTGCAGCCCAACTTTACACGACCAATTTGCATTTAAATTTGCATCCGACCCGCCCCACTGGTCGCTTATCCATCCTTCAATCCCTCATTATTTACGAAAAAGCAACAGTACAAACCGTTTTCTGTCAGATTGATGATTATGACATAAATTAAAGAGGGAAAAAAAGCTGTTAAAAAACGGAAAAAAATGCAGAAAATTCTGGATAAGGTGAACAATTATTGTAAATCAGACATTGGCTGAAAAAATGGATAGATTATCAACTACGATCATAAGTCTCACTTTTAGCATTTCCTGGTTGTACGCACAGCTGTTCAGAAGTGCCGTCGCTGCAGCTTGATGTTTGAAGCTTGGTCTGCATCACAGGTATCCCAACATGCTTTGTCCAGCGAATCGGTCGCTTCCTATGCACAATGAATGGGAGCAAATTTTGTCACCAGTCTGGTCGCGTAGAATGGGGCTGCACCGTAACAGTTTGCGGAGCGGATGTGCCGCGCAATGTACCTTACACATGCAGGTGTAGCCAGTACATTAAGTAATTTCCTGTATATCGGTAGTTTAATTTAACGAAAATATAGACATTTCATGACCTATTTCTGTGTAAAAGTGCCGCGCCTCGTGTAAAAAATATAATAAATAGAAGACTGGCCGATTTTGTACGTTTGTAGAGTGGATCTCTATGGCGCATATGCACCACTTGCACGCTGCTCTCACTTCCGGTGTAGTCAGTCTCATTAAACTTCATTACATTCGTCATATAAATACAGGCATATACATGCAATTTGACCTCTGCATTTAACCCATCCTAGGCATTTTTTAGGAGTAGTGGGCTGCTGTAAAGCTCCTATAGCCAACCTTGTGATTAAAGGACGACTTCCGCTCTACCTACTGAGCCACAGCCGCCACGTTTAATTGACTATAGTGTAAGTGTAGTGTTGTAGCAGCTGTTAGGCGAGCGGTCCGCTTAAACACTACATGCCTTGATGATGTCAGTCTTTATATAGCCCGCCTATCAATTGTGTTTAAGCTCAGTAAACACAGATAATATTTCTCCAATACGTCCGGGACATTGAAATCTTCCAGGACACGTGGACCGGCAGGAAACCCTGACCGGCCTTGCGTGACTATTCTAATGATAGCTTGTACCTTTTAATCTATTATCATATCAAAGTATGTCGTAGTCAATTACAGACATTCTTTAGTCATGACGGTTTCTGTAACAAAATCTAATCACTGGCTAAATGTTCCAAAGTCTTTATGAAGCCTGCAATTACAATTACTAAAAGCATGTGAACATAGAACCAACAGCCTATTTCTGCATATGTTCTTGTGCTTTAGAGAACAGCAAGTGACGTCAATGTGATTCTGGTCGCGTCAGTGTTTACTTTGATTACGTGCTACGCTGCGTGTGAACACACATTATCAGGTCACTTTCTTTGGTACTTGTGTAACCAGTTCAGTCGCAGACTTCATTAGAAAAGAATTAAAATCACTGTAATTTGTGTAACTGTAGCAAAGCTATTCTTTCCACATTTACTGCTTCGTTTGCTTGTTGTTGTACTAAGCATGTTGGGATACGTAGTCGACTTAAACCAAGACTCGAGGGGTTGTTTCAGTTTTCTACAGTCCAAAGTCGATTTTTGTCCGCAGGGAAATCAATTTAACCAGTGTTTTATGGTTGGAATTGCAGTGTTGATTGCTCCAGAAAGTTTGCCTTTAGGAGAGCAGATGGTAGCTTGAAGTTTCCTCAGCTTGTTCTCGCCCTTGAGGGATGAGGAAGGAGGGTTGTTGCAAAGTCAGCCTGCATGGAAAAACAGACCACTGCCCCAAAAAGATAAGGGCCCGTTTTGACCCCATTAATGCCGGGAAGGATGTAATCGGTGTGGAGAGAGAGAGAAAGAGGGCCGCAGGCATGCAGCAGTAAGAGGCAAACCATTGTTACCTCAAGTGGAAATTACATAACATAATCACAGGCTGCAGCCACACACACACACACACACACACACACACACATAGTCTAGGCTTCCCCCATCCAGCTTCTTCTGCCTTTATCAAATCCCACCCCCCTCATTGTCGAAGAGCTTCCAGTAATGTTGTGCCACATGTTTATTTTGGGGAGGAAGCGTTTGCTGTGCCCCAAATCCAGACTTCATAGGAATTCTGAGCAGGTTTTGAGTTGATTAAATTCAATTTACTCAAAGATGTCAGTATGCATGCTCAAGTCACAATAATTTTATGCAACAGGAGCAGCTTACTGCTGGAAGAAATTAAAACAAATTGTGGGCAGCGTCGAGACAGCTCCGGGAACAATCTCAGAGAGCGAAGTACAAAATCGTTGGAACAACATTCAGCCTTCTCCCTTTTATGTTTAATTAGCAGTAGCTTTCCAAACTCACCATTAAATCACGTCATGCACATGTTGCATTTTGTTTGTACGAAAACCGTAAAACACGTGAATTCTTTCATAGTGAGCAATATGTCTTTTTTCCCCAAATTTTTTCTGTCTTTAATTTAAAATAAATAATAAAACGTGAAAACAGAAATATACCCAAATGCTTACAGCCATCAAATAACGAATTGAAATCCCTTACTGAATGTATATCAACGATTTTGAGTAATTAAGTCATAAATAACCTCATATTTACAAACTAAAACTCAATAGTATGCGAATTATATACTATTTCTGGTGAAATATTACAGTATGCAAACACTGGACACTACGGTGACATAAATATCCCACAATGCAAAGCGGCAGTGACGACAACATTCATAACAGACGTTGACGGACAGCTCTGTAATGTCAATAACACTTCAATTTAAGTGTGAGTGTAAGATTTCACTTTGTTAGGAGTAATATATTGTTTTAAATTAGTTCAAACTTTATGATTCTCACAAATCACTGTTTGGTCACATGAGGTCGGCACAGGTTACCGTGGTTACGTGTTTCCAACCGGCCAAGGAGGCTCTTAGGAAGCTGCTCAGTGTGTCCGAAAACATACATACTACTGTTTATTTACACCAAAGTATGTTGAACGAGAGTACCCATATTGAGTATGTAGTGCGATTTTGGACGAAGCCAACGTGAATGGCATAAGCTGACAGGAAGTAAACATGGACCCAAGCTGTTGCCTAGCAATGCAATTCAGTCTCTCAGTCTATAAAAAATACATTCATATAATATATACATTTATAAAAATACAGATCAAAGAAGACATAGATCAGCTTCCAGGTGCCACCAAGCACTGGCAGGACCTGGACTACAAAACCACATCAGAGGGAGAAGAGACAACACATGATGTTATGAAACCAATCCTTTTGGAACGCAATCTGAAAACTGAAAAAACAGTAGATAACCAGATAAGATAAGTTTGTTAGTATATTAGATTTTGACACAATATGTGCCGCCACAGGGCCACTTTATCAGACCTTTAATCATCCCTGACTAACAACCGCGCATCAAAACACAGAACATGAGAAGATGTCTTATATCTGGAGTTGGTTAAATGACAATCTTGGGCGAAACATCCTTTGTTTTGTCCTCAGCCTGAGGGTATGTCATGCGGTGCAAGCCCACCAGTACACAAGAAAAAGTCACTCACTTTCATCTCTGCAGCATCTTTATTGTCTGGTGTTTTGATATGTGCCTGTTGACGCCAGATAAGACTGTACCTGCCAGTGAAATGACACTGCTGTCTAAGTCTGTTTATCGTGAGGCCTCAGATAATATCTCATCACTTATTGAACACTGGTTCTGTTCAGGGACCCGGCGGCCTGTCTTGTCATATTAATTTCCCACCATGCATTACTCTCGGTACAAAGTCAACACGACAGTACCTTCTAGGTTCAGATCTCTGGGCTTAGAAGTATTTCATTCTGCTCACACGAACATCTGCAATGGGATAGCAAAGTCCGCTTTTGGCCCGAGCGGTCAGTGGCCACACAAGTTTAATCGCTCCGCCAGATGTAATTTTCATGTTCAGCAGCTGGACGGGAGGGGGGTAAAAGAGGTTATTTTCCTAAGTGTCTGCTACTCATCTCTGCTGGCGAGAAGAGCCGACTCTGGAGAGAATGTGGTATAACCTGCCAAAGCAAACCCGCAGAAACTTGATGAGTGTCCCACTGCCGTGGCTCTGGGGATCAACTCACAGTTCATTGAAATTCCTCTGATATTGGAACCTGGCTCGCCGCTCGCCGCTGACTGATTATCCTTTCCTCCAGAAGTAGACTCGCACTCGCACGCACCATCGCTACCGTGGCTCTTATTAATTTTCATATTGAAAAAACAAACTTCTGCCCTCCTCATGGCATGTCTTTTTGTAGCTTTTGCTCCTGCAAATGATTATTCTGAACTCATAGAAATCCTGCCAAAGTCCCATGGCTCTGAGTTGCTGGTTATTGAGCTCTCAAATCTTACTAATGAACTCAAGTAATCTGGTTATTGTCGGCTTTCTGTACTTATCTTTTGCATGTAAACAAGAGACCGGGGTTCCATAATCAGGGAAGGGGATTAAGAAATTAACGTAGTTAAGCTAGATTGCTGTGGGAGATTGGAGGAGAAACCTAATGTCTGAGTCATGCTGAGGAATAACTGGGCTTGTAACAGGGTTTTTATAAGAGCTCATAAGAATTACTGTGGAAAGACCAAGAACAAGAAAAGAAGTATCCAGAGTTCAGCATTCAATCAAGTAAAAGTACAGAAGTAGTTCCAACAAAATGAGCTTCTATGTATCAAAATAAACACATATTATTAATATACTATTGGATTAATCCATTTAATGGTGCAACTAGTGAGCTAATTTTAACTGCTCTATAATGTTGGTTCATTTAAAGGAACAGTGTGTAACTTTTAAGGGGATCTATTGGCCGAAACGGAATATACTGGTATTAGTAAGTATGTTTTTTTAAGTGTATAATCACCTGAAAATCATAATTGTTGTGTTTTCTTTACCTGAGAATGAGCCATTTATATCTACATAGAGAGCTGTTAACTTTTCCTGCTTGGGCCAGAGTCCATAACGTTACTTACCGCCACTATCTCTCTCTCCTGCTTCACCACTCACCTCCCACGTACACAGACTCTACGTTCTCTACTCTAACAACAACTGGCTCTAAAGAGGGCCATTCGCGTTTTCGCATCGGCCACCGTAGCAATCCTACATGCTTGTCTTGAGTTGTTGTAATCTGCAACATCACCACTAGATACCGCCAGATCCTACACACTCTCCCCACACTTCCTTTAATCTGTAACAATACTTTTAAGATGATAAAGTTTCGTATATAAACTCTCAATCTGCAAAGTTACTACTAGTAGTGGAGTAAAAATGCAATATTCTCATCTCAAAACCGATATTTATTTCTTTTTTTCTCTATAATTTCACTTTAAACTGTTATGTTCATGTCATTTTGCACTTAAGTTCTTCAAATAAGAAAATACCAACAATATCGAGATATGAAATGAGCTTTAATGGGATAGAAGATTTTGGCCCTTGTTTACACTTTGTATAGTGTAACTTTAAACTGGATTATACTCCTGTTCTATACCTTCATTAAAGGCTTAATTTTCCTTTATTTTATTATTTACATCCTCCTCATTTGTTGGTGTTGCAACAGTTTCTGTATAGAGATAAAACACATCTTATTGCATGTCATCTGTTGAGCTATAGGTCAAGCTATTGTACCATCTCTTTCCTGATTGGTTAGACTTCATCCACATGCCACCTGCCTCTAGCTCATGTTGACATGTCTTTGTTAACATTCTGTAATTGTCTCTGTTTGCAAAGGGAAGACAGAGTAAACAACGCATACTTCTGGTCTTAAATGGTACCAAATGGTGTGAGAATGTGTTGTTGAAGTGATGTTATTGCCTGGCTTGCGGGCTCACAGTATGTGCACAGCAATCAAGCATAGACGCTGAAAGAAGCATCTTATTTCACCACTCACATCATTCATGAAACAGCGACTCAGACGGTGTCGCCCTCTTTTTTATTTTGATTGTAAATGATTTTTCGGTGTATCCATCATCCAGCTTCCCTCGCTTTCATGTGAAATGGCCCCTCTCTCAACAGGAGCCATCATGAATAGAAATGAAAAGGGCGGAATGGTATTGCATGGCAGACGTCGGGCTTTAAATAGAAGTATTCCCTGTATTTTCCACTCATTGTTTTTCTTTCTAAGCCGTGTCGATCATAGCTACAATAGTCCCAGGGGCCCCTCTCCTGCTGCGCTGTGCGGTAGGTAGATGGTACTCAGTCCGCTGTTTGTTTGGAAGAGCAATAGTCCTATGGGCTATAACTGGGCTCAACTGTGAATTCCACATATGGGTTCAGCCACACAGGTTGTCATGCAATATGAGGCACTAATGGGAGCTAAAGACCTTATATTAAGAGGCACTTTTCATTCCACATTTGATTTAATATCAAGCAAATTTGGGGTTTGGCATGGACTTCATGCACTTCTTGGATTTGATATTTTCATGGAGGTTTATGGCAATACAGTATATCCTACCAGAGATACACCTGCTAGTGATGACGTACCGCCATAGCTGTAATTCAGACCAACATTAGCACTGCAGCAAAAAACGCCCAGTCATTGATTCAATGAGATCACCATGTTGGCACAGTGGAGGCTACAGCAAAACAATGTTGGGTTTGGCCAACAAATAAGTTCAACAGTAGCCTGAATGTCAGCGTCATATGGCAATGCAATACTTCAGCCAAACAAATATGTGTACACAGAATACTTATGTACGTAACATGACCGGTATAGTTCTGTTTCTAAGCTCACTAATGAAAAGATAAAGTGGATCTTGGTGTGTTTTTGGAGTCTGATGAGCATTGCGACTTCCTGTTTGGTATTTTATCTTGTAACCTGTAACAGTAGCAATACGCAGAAATCGACGCAGCCCCACTCCTTTTTTTATTGTAGTTGTCGCTGGCGCAGAGGCGTTATGTTTTTCAGTCCATTCTCGATTTTGATTTTGGTGGTCGAAGGTGAAAGGTCAAGGTCACTCTGACTTCACGTCTGTCCCATTCTTGTGATATCTCAGGAACGCCTTGAGCGAATTTATTCAAATATCGAACAGACGTCCACTTCGACTCAAGGATGAACTGATTTGGGTGGTCAAAGGTCACTGTTTTTTTGCCACAACTCAAGAATTCATATACTAATTCTGACAATTTTACACCAATGTGGATATGTCGGATAAAATGATGAAGTGATACCATGTTGGACACACATGGATGTAAACCACAACTTGACTGGTTGGTGGAGGCAAACAACCGTGAGGCTGTAATTCCAGCTTTTAAAGCAGTGCTTTGTTCAGTCTGACCACCAGCTGTTGGTAACAGGTTAGTTCGATTCTGATCAGACTCAGACATAGCCAAAACATCTGTCCATGCGGCTTTCCTGTGCAATTAAAGGAGCATGGTGAAAGATTTCAGTGAGCAAAACATCCTTTTGAACTTGAACAAAAAATTGAGAACATGGAAGAAGAACTTGAAATTGTTAGAGGTGGTTGTATTCTTTCTTACTCTACCATCAGAGTGGCAAATACCTCATGTCATGTCCTGTGATTGATTGGGCTAAACTGAAATTTTCCTCCCACAATAAAAGGTCTATAAACAAATAACAGAGGGTACAATAGAACAGATGTTTCTAATAGTTGTGTTCCAGATGGTATCAATTATAAGGAAATTGTAAATTCACAGACTAGATTTTATAGCGTGTTGCTTTGTGTCTACAAACAGCACCTTATGCTTGTGGCATTCTTCTTTTTAAACTTATTACAGCTATGAAAATGCCCTTTCTTTGACTACTTTTTTTCTTGAAAAAGAAGGAAACATGTCGTGGAAAATACAAAAGAGCTAACAAGACAAAGAAGACAATTTGTTTCCAATAAAGCAGCCTAATCCCATTGCTAAATTAGATTTTTAAGAGACAGCTCTTGCCTAGCGAGACGCATCGTCTGAAATAATTGAATTGTGACCTGCGCCAAAGCTGCAGGCTACGCTGCTCGCCAGATGTATTTGTTTTGTTTCCACAAGACACTGTCTCTTTAATTAGGCTGTGATTTAAGCTTAGAAATTCCTCTCCAACAGGCCAGACCCTTTTGAAAAGACAAAAAGGAAACAATCTCAGGAGGAAATCTTTGCAATGCTCAAGCCATTCTTCACTAATGACTGGATCAAGGCCCTGAGCAAACTACAATACCAAAGCACTGTGGCATCTTGAGTGTTTTTGTGTGGTATTTGATTGGATGCTAAATTTGTCCGGCCTCTATTGTGAACGCAGCATTCCCCTCTAACTCAAGTATGCACCTCCTATAGGAATGTTTTTACCGGAAAATTTGTTTTAAATTGGTGCCAGACGCTTCCTGTATCTAAAAAGTCTGCTTTAATACCAAGCTTGGATGTAACAATAACACAAACAAGCTTGGGAATTGTGAGTTTATTGGACATAACAACAAAAGTACAAAGTTACAGGCACTAATCCCTGGTCCAGCTTATCTTATTGTCCATTAACCTGCCTAATAAGTTCAGTTATCGAGGCTAATTCTGGTTTGATCCCGTTTGGCAAGGTTGCAGAGGTGAATAGGTTTTTCAGGTGACGTAACAGACCTTCTGGCAATCTTATTGGAGGAGCATAATTGCATACAAATGGTTAAATTATGTGCTGCTCTCCACTAGAATCGGGTAAATCTGACTGATTTTCAACTACCGATAGTGTCTGATTTTGTAAGCGGGCTCTTCTTAAACTCTCTGCAAACAAGTTTGTGTCACTTTAACTAAAGAAAAAAACAGTTTACAAGATCTTGTCATTTGGGAAGGGACAATAACTGGTATAAAATAAAAGAGCAAGGAAATAGATTGAAAAAGAAACCCCAAAATAAGATCATCCAAGATCTTTTTGGCACTATAACATACATGCGTACTGACCACGCCAGTGTTTTTGAGAACAGGTTTTGATCTTTCTCCTGTGAGACTCCATGATGGCACCACCTGTGTTTGCCGGGAGATGTGACACAAACCACAAACCTTTTTATTGCCAGGTGTGTTGTTCAGGTGCTGGTCGGGAAACAGGATGGTTAAGCACTGCCATCAGGTGCCCTCAGGCTGCTACTGCTCTCCAGCTGCATGCATGCACGCACACACAACACACACACACACACACTGAGGCTGAGGCTGACTTACCACTTCGGTTCTCTCAACAGCTGTCTTCATAATCAGTCGCTCAGCAGGTTCAGGCCATCTCCGTTATAGTCTTGTGTGCTGTGCAGCAGAAGAGTCTCTATTATACCACACAGGTATGTTGCAGGCGTCATAGGGTTTAGTATTCTTTTTGGTAAAAACCAAAAAGAATATAGTCTCTACTTTGACACACAGCACTTTGAATGTTTGTTGCTTTACATTCTTGAGTTGGACATGCAAGCATTAGGACATTTTGGTGCATAACGCGATAATTGGGGTCATCAAAAGCACTGCATTCTTACAGCAGCTGCAGGAAATGCTTGTTGTGTTAAGACAAGGAGTTCTGCCCCTTATAAAATGATGTTTAGTTCAGTTTAGTTGACCTTACAAGAAGAAAGACATCAAACCACACGTAGCTTCAAAAAATGTAAAGTATAACTCGAAGTCCAGGACATATTTCCATTGTGGTGCTCACTGGTGGGCTCGGGAGGAGGGGCCGACTCCCTTGGTGCTCGGTTCACGTTCGAACAAACTGCAGCGAAAACGCCCTCTTGGATGCCCCTACGGTAGATAAAACATGATACAGTGCCCGTCCAGTGGAGAAAACATGATACAGTGCCCTCTAGGGTGCTCTTTCAGTGGAGAAAACATGATAAAATGCTCTCTAGGGTGCCCATCCAGTGGAGAAAACATGATGAAGTGCCTTCTAGGGTGTCTGTCTATTGGAGAAAACATGATAAAGTGCCCTCTAGGCTGCCTTTAAATGAGGAAAACATGATGCAGTGCCCTGTAGGGTGCCCATCCACTGGAGAAAATGTGATGCAGTGCCCTCTAGGGTGCCTATCCAGTGGAGAAAACGTGATAAAGTGCCCTCTAAGGTGCCCATATATTGGAGAAAGCGTGATGCAGTGCCCTCTAGGGTGCCCATCCAGTGGAGAAAATCTGATAAACCCCACCACGTGCAGCGTTTCTAAAATATTTTTCGCCCCTGCCCCTCTGACAGCCTGAGTCTGACTTTGATGTACAGAAGGCAAAGATGCAAGAGACCAGGTGTCA
>CAKAOI010047835.1:23808-68439 GCA_916701655.1 Sebastiscus albofasciatus
AATGCTTGTTGTGTTAAGACAAGGAGTTCTGCCCCTTATAAAATGATGTTTAGTTTAGTTGACCTTACAAGAAGAAAGACATCAAACCACACGTAGCTTCAAAAAATGTAAAGTATAACTCGAAGTCCAGGACATATTTCCATTGTGGTGCTCACTGGTGGACTCGGGAGGAGGGGCCGACTCCCTTGGTTCACGTTCGAACAAACCGCAGCAAAAATGCCCTCTTGGATGCCCCTACGGTAGATAAAACATGATACAAATGCCCTCTCAGGCCCTCTTAGAGGGCATCCAAGGTGCCCCTCAGAGGGCGTTTTTGCCCTCTAAGGTGCCCGTCCAGTGGAGAAAACGTGATAAAATGCTCTCTAGGGTGCCCGTCCAGTGGAGAAAACATGATGAAGTGCCCTCTGGGGTGTCTGTCTATTGAAGAAAACGTGATGCAGTTTCCTCAAGGGTGCTCGTCCAGTGGAGAAAACATGATAAAGTGCACTCTAGGCTGCCTTTAAATGAGGAAAACATGATGCAGTGCCCTCTAGGGTGCCCATCCAGTGGAGAAAATGTGATAAAGTGCCCTCTAAGGTGCCCTTATATTGGATAAAGCGTGATGCAGTGCCCTCTAGGGTGCCCGTCCAGTGGAGAAAATATGATAAACCCCACCGCATGTAGCATTTTTAAAAATATTTTTCACCCCTGCCCCTCTGACAGCCTGAGTCTGCCACTGGTGGTGCTTGATGTAAAGATGGCAAAGATGCAAAAGTCCAGGTGGCATCATACTACTAACAAAACCAAACAATTAATACCCATATAATTACTAATAAGATTGTTACAAAAATGCTCAAAAATCAAGTTATACAACAAATTCTGGAGTGCATACCATAAACACTACATGTGTATTGATGTATGCATAATCAGCAATGTAGACAGAAGCTCAGTGAGTTCAAACTTCTGTGTCAGGAATCATTTAGTGAGAATTTAATCCTTAACAATTCTGTGCAATTCTGGATAATTGGGAACAGGCTCCAACTGAGAACCTGACACAATACCCAACATGCCGGGGAGACACCCGACATATCTAGCGTATGAAACGGCCTAGTTTCCCTGGACGACCAGATTTGAATCACTGTCAAGCATTTTCCTTCAGTGTGGTTAACCATGTTGGTATTCCTTACTCCATAAAGAATATTCCACTTTCGTAAACAAGAGTGATGCTGTCGTATTATTTTCGTCCATCTGAAATGGTAAATTAATTCATTTTAAAGTGAAAATAGTGACCGAGACACAAACAACACTGAATAACCCCCAAGACTACCAATACTGATACAGAAAAACCCAAATGCGAGACTTGTTTATAGATAAATCTATTTCATACAAATCTGTTTGTGTCTGAGGCAGGGATAGAGCAAGCCTTTGAAAAGTGTGTACTTGCATAAGCCACCCTATGTGAAGCCATTCTTGATAAAAATGTTTTGAATATCGGAGTAAACAGTGTACTTACACGCCATTATCGCTGAAGGTTTCTATCAGCAGCTTTTGCCTTTTTGCCAGCTGGTTCTAAAACGTCCTGTTGAGCCACGAACATGATTATGGATTGTATTGTAATGCAGTGTATGGGTGGTTCTGCTTCCAAACGGGTAACTTTCTACATTTTAGAGGATGTTGGGCAGCATTATCATTGAGCAATCAGACAATGTGTGAAAGCCGTTTACGCTGGCTGCCACTTCCGTAGCTTCCTGGATGCCGTGGACCTGGCTTTACTCCTGCCCAGCATGTCTGTGGTTCTTTTGATAGGTCTGTGAAACCTGAATAGTCCCAGAGTTGTTGGAGCTCTGAATGAGCGCGAGCCCCCGGCCAAGAAAACCCAGCGTCAGCAGCCAAAAAACACGATAGCCCAGCAGAAAGGCACTGAATGGCACTTAGCTCTCGTTCTCATTAGATAAACCCAATCAACAGAGAGGCAGAGCAGATTTCTGCTCCTCAAGTGTCAGAGCTCCACAATGGCCCGAGATATCTCCCCTCTTTGTGAGGTGTCCGTCATTAAACGGGTTCTGCTTACACAATACCTCTCTGTCTAAACGCCGGGCTCGTTTCTCCTCTGCCAAATGGACGAGTTCAGCCCATGCCAGGTTGCAAGGTAGACCAGGGCCAACACGCTCTTTGTGAGGCTTTGTGGGTAAAATAGAAGAACGCTCTGGGATACCAGATGTTAAACAACCCATTTGGCATCGTGCTGCGGGCCAGGGCCAGGGGTGAGGATTGGCTGTACACGTGACGAGATACCAGACATTCCAAGGGGGACGTTAGTGGAGATTTGGAGGCTGTCGACCACAGCTCCGGGTCAGGGGTCACATTGTAGTCTGCTGATAAAATGCCCGTGAGATAAGGAGTTATTAACTCTGAGGTACAAGATATCCTTCCTATCAATCTCTGAACCAAGCGTGAACATGCATACAGTCAGACGTACAGTACAAGTGAGTACTCTGTGGGTTCTCACACAGGATTTAAAGGTGCTCTAGATGATATCCAGAGCTTTAATACAGCAGCAAACAACTACTTGCTATGTAAAGATATAGAGGAGTAACGTCTACCTGAGCAGAGAATGAAGTCGCTCTCCCTCCGTGTGTGTTTTAATCCCAGCTTTTCCTTGTTTGATATTGCTGCGCCGGCCGTACATGCTTCTAGTTCATGTTCATACGTTGTAACCGACGACGCTGTCAGCTCTTTCAGCACTGTTGCCCCATGTTTTTTCTGTTAGCACCGTTAGCTACAAGCCGCTGGCTCAGCGTCGCAGCGTTGAGAACCGTGGGGAGGCAATAGAAACGCTCCCGATCTCGCGTCTAGCATCTTTAAAATGATGACTGAGGGTCACCATTAAATCAGGTTTGATTTGATTTCCAAGATATCTAGATGGCAGGTCAGTTTAAATTAAATTTAATACCAGTTTTATGTGCCTGTGTACTCAAAAGATGTAATATCTCCTGCTGCACACCTCAGTTTACAGTACATGATGTCCTCTAGTGATGAGAACAGCTCATCAAATGAGTTGCTAGTTTATGCAACAGAATCCCCTTAGGTGTATTTTAATTTGAGCCTGATTGGCAAAAACATCAGTCGTCATCAGCGGATGGAGTTTGCTTAGCGAACTGTAAACTGTACCAACTCCATCTGCTAAATAAAGACCATGAGATGCAGTTTAAAGCTCGGGAAAAAGCTAGAAAGTGGACATTGAATTAAACTTTTTTTTGTTGTCCAAACGCGATCCCATGCAGAGAAATCAAAATGATGCCTTTCAGTAGATAGCTGGCAGTAGAGAGAAGATGCCAGGAGATGAGGGGAGAGGTGCCTTAGCAACATAGTTCACCAGGATGTCATATTGTAAATATATTTTTACAATAAAAACCAAAATAGCCAGATTGTGCAGGAGCAAAAGAAGATAGAGGATGAAGTATCACCTTAGAAAGCAGCCAGATGTTGGATGCTGCCTCTGTGCCCTTTTACTTCTTGGCTTTTCATCCACCTTTCTCCTCTTTGTATGATTTTCTTAGCTGCTTGTGTGTTTGTAAAAGTGTTGGAACACCACCATTGTGCTGCAGCTTGGTAGAACTAGTGATTTTATCTTTTGTGTTAAGCTGTGCAAAAACATCAGGACAGGACGGAAGAAGAAGTGCGCATGCCAGCACCGGGGGGCGAAAACCGAGATTAGGAGTTAGACAAAACACTGGACCACTTCCCCTCCGCGGCCTCCGTACGGCACACAGCAGGCACCCCGTTATTACCGCTGGTTTGCAGGAACAGGATTCATTACGGGGACGCAGGACTCAGGAGAGGCCGCTGGGATAAACGCTCTAGCAGCAGTCGCCACCAGCCTGCCCCCGCCGTCTCCATCTAGCTTGAGTTACAGCCGTCCGGGTCTGTGGTTGTGACACACAGATGTTAAAACTATCTTACCTCTCTCAACACAGCCTAGAGCTCCTGTTCTAACTGAGGGAGAGAGCGGTTATTACTCAATGTCAAGTATTAAGAGGATGAGTGTCAGTATGGGCCTGTCAGGATGGCTGAATGTTTATATAACATATTCATCAGATTTCACATAGAAGTGCTGTATTCACTAACAATTGTATTTGTTTAAACATATTAAGCTGTTGATTTTTTCTCCTAAATATACCCATCATTTAGTATTAAAGTATTAAAATCACTTAAAGGACTTTTCAAATTTGGCAAACAAAAAAAAACACTTCAAAGGTCAAGGTCAGTGTGACCTTATGATTGATATAGTCAATTTGTGTACAGTCTTTTGCACGGTCAAACACTACGGCTGACTTGCTAACGGGGCTGTAACTCCAAACAGCATCTCCTCCATTCAGAAGCAAATCAACAGTTTTTATGAGGAGGAGCAGGATTGAGCAAATACACAAAAAAGATAACGACCTCCAGCACAACAGCAGAGCTCAGCCTGCTCTCAATTTCCTGGGATGACAATGTTTATCGCTGCAGGAAACAGAATACAAAACACAGAAAACCCGACATTTTTCAGGTTTTATGAACCAAAAGCAAATGCGTTTGACTCACACGCACTGGTAAACTGCTCTCATCTGTACGTTTTTACCTCATTTTGGTGTCAAGATTTAGGTACACTTCACAGCATGTTTTAAAATCCCTCATTCTGGCAGGAATGGCATCTTAAGTCATTAGAAAAGCACAACAGATTTGACATTTTCCCTGCAGTTGTGTAAACCAATCTGTAATGCGTAAACTCAACCACTACCTGTTGTGAAATATTTACCAGGGATCCGAGGCAAACCCATGTAATTATACACTTTTCCATGATCTTGAATGATTTCACGGCATTAAACCTAATCAGTTAATGTCACCCATTAGCAATGTTTTACACTTCCTGTCATGTAAACCCCTTCATTTTTTTAGTGTTTGACTCATTAAGTGTCGCTTACGTGCAACTCTAAACTTCGCCTGCCTCTTGATGTTAACGCCTTCAATAAGCACTTAAGAACTCATCCACAGCTGGATGCTGGTTTGAATTGATAATGATTGTTTTGCTCCCGAGGTTGACGGGCAAAATACTGCTGTTTTTCAGATTGATGTGGTGATTCATTGGATTAACGTTCGGATAGGTAGCGCTCATGCAGCGCCGGTTGGTGTTGATAAATAATACCGTTGCTCTTGAAGCCTGTCAGTTTGAGCATGCGGAGGGGCCACAGTCGCAAGACTATTATGGTCTGCTGAGGGTCAGAGGCGCAGCTGTAGTAAACCTGTTTAAAGCAGGGAGGAGGTTTACTTAAGGTCGTCCATTGGCCTCTTCTACACTTCACTGTGTTGTAATCCACGTTGAAGAGCTCTCTTAGCCATACAGCAAGCTGTTTGAAGGCTTCGCGATGAAAGACTGACAGTTACTGACATGAAAGAACAAGTCAAACAAAAGCTGTCAGTGGGCTGACTTGACTATGACTTGCCCCAGACTATATGTGATTATCATAAAGTGGGCATGTCTGTCTGTTTTTCCTCGTCAAAATTTAGCAAAAGTTTGGAGTTTAGTATGATGCCAGTATCTTCACTCTAACTTTAAAACTGAGTCCGCTACAACCAAAAGAATTGCAAGTTGCATTAATGCATTAAAGGGACTATTTGTAACTTTCAGAACTGCTTGTTAACAGCGACACCTGTGGCCGTTAAGTCAATGAAAGTCAGCGCCGGGCTCACGCTTGCTCACTCTACATAGACATGAACGAGCATCGCTCAAAACAGTGAGGCGACACACGTCAGCTAAAACCACAATATCACTCTATATTTCAGCTGCTTGGCAGTAATGTTAGCTGACCAGACGAAGGTCTCTCCATGAATCACTGCTGATCCTAGTGTTGGCTTTTCCTGCTTCCTGCTGGGGCTCTGAAGCAGCTGGGCTAAGCAGCGAGTAACGTTATCGTCTCCCGACCGCAGCCGGAGTGAGCAGGGAGACACCGGAGTTTTGGTCGGACACGATAATGTTTCTCGCTGCGGAGCCCCGTCACTTCACAAGACACGGAAAACCTCTGTTGGTCTGGAGGAGCTGCAGCAGTTATTTCTGCACAAACGTCCACTGCACATTCACTAGATATTCTCAGAGCTAAACTAACTCTTCTGCAGTGTGGAGTGAGCGCGCATTCACATCTAGAGGTGGAGCGAGACAGCGAGAACACACGCGCTGTCTGTGTGAAGGCAAGCAGGCAGAGGAGCAGAGACAGCGGCCACACGCGTGCGCGCATATGCGAGCACGCATGTGTCCCGACCCGATACATTTATACGCTTAAAAAGTTACAAACAGTCCCTTTTAAAGAACTTAGTGGTGTTAAAACAAATTTGCGTTAACACGTTATTATCGCATTAACTTTGACAGCCCTTACACATGCTTGCAATAAAACATTTACTGCTGCAGTTTACATGCTTTTTGCACGTCTGCCAACATGCATGCGGACACAATATCTCTGCGATAGCCTGATATCGGCCTGCTGATGTGTCAGACAGCTCTAGTTTCACACTTCTTGCCAAGCCTGACATCTCTGGCGTTGGCCTGCCATGTTGGAGTGTAAAGTCCCATTTATACAGCCCCTCCCCCCCCTTCCCCTCTACCACACACAAACACACCCACAGCCAGACTCTTTACAAGCCCGGTCGACAACCGCTGCTCCGTTCCAACCTACTGTGAAGGTTATAGACCGGAGAACAAGTTTGGCAAACTTTAAAGTGCAGTTTCCCCACATGTTTTAAAGCCTTTTCAGTCAGTCAAAGATCTCTGCCCAGCCCTGCTGAGTCTGACCGACCTGCCCTCCGGCCTCAGCTCCATCTGACACATCCAGAGGAATGCTGATGCTGCTATCTCTGAGACAACAATCGCAGCCGGACCCCTGCCGTTTGTTTGTCAAATTTCTTTTTACTGCACCCCCCCGTGTAAAGCGAACTCATTTTGAGGTCTGGCTGAGTGCTGATTAAAATATCATAGTCTCACTTGGTGTGAGGGTCAAACAGACTTCAAGTTCAAAGCTAAATGGTGCAAGGCTTTCACTTGATAAAACACATGATTTTAAAGAAAGCAGCCCGGGGCTATGTGGCCAACACAAGCTTTTGATTCTTGAGAATGTCTTGTACGCCGTTTGACTCGACTCTGTCCCCAAACAACCCTCTCACAAAAGACGCTGTTGTGCAATTTTGGGGCTTGAATGAAAAAGGCATCAGGTTTTTGGAAAGAGTGAATGAAACCAGACGCCGTAATGGTGATAAATCTTGAATGGTGGTATTTCTTGACAACGTGCGGCATTAGTTATTGCTGAGAAATTGTGTTTCTAATTTGCTTTAATGTCTTTTATGTTTTTCTTCTTTCCTTGGGTTCTGTGTCTGCCTGTGTAACATAATTATACTGCCATGTTCGCTTCAACTCGAGATCTCAAGAGACCCTACTGGTTGAATAAAAGTTGAGCAAAATTTGTTAGAGAAAAGCAGAGCAAACAGACATTCAGTACCTTCCACTTCTAAACCTGTTGCTCAGACATACCAGTAACATCTTGATTATATTTTTATTAAAAAGTACTTTATTTTTTGGATAAAGGTCACAGCAGGTGACAGAACATATTAGTTTTCCTCACAGGTTTAAATGCAATAGTTCAGCCACAGGTCAGTGGAGGTCCAGTCGCACCTTTTTGAGGCTGTCAAATGATGTCTCACTCCTGCTCAGAGTTGGCGTACCCCTCCTGGACCTAACACTGACCTTGGCAGTCTGTGGCGTCCCATTAATCAGCCAGCAGCTCCGGGGTGGATGTCCTCACTCTGATCTCTGCCATACCTGAGCGCAGCGCTGTGCCTGTCTGTGCTGACGTCTGAGCTGACTGGCAGTCCCGATTTAAAAGACAGTGTGCCAGCTTCCCTCCTCTCTAATAGATCATCTTAATGGAGTCACTGTGCTGTGGCGAGTGGCAGGTGATTAATACACACAAGTCATTAAGCCTGCTGTATAAGAGTGGGCCTCCGGCGGAGGTGCCCTTTGCTTGTTTAGAGATAAATCTGAGGGCTAAGTGGACAAAGCGCTGGCAGGGTGTCAAGGATGTTCATATTGGATCTTAAATAGGTTGTCTGAGAAGAAGATTTGGGTTTGAATCGGACAACAACTTCACTGAATTGCTGACATTGTTTCCAAATGGAAATGCCCACTCAGCCGATAGCAAAAAGCCGTGACGTAGGTTACCAAAGAAAGCTAATCCATACGCTAATCCATACGCTAGGACTAGCTGAGTCAAAGTTCACTTTGCTAAGTTTGTAAGTAGTGTAACTGAAATGATTAGGATTTTTTTGAAGTGGGGTTGTATGTATACTCTTGTGTTCTGCGAGGTAAAATTACTGTTTTTGTGAATGTAGTCTGGTGGCTTGACCTGCACAGAGCTAACAGCTAACGTTAATTAGCTCTCGTCCTGTCGATGTCAACACGGATTTGTTGTTCGCAACTTAGCATTATCAGGGAAAAAATAGGGTGCGTCTCCTGGACGTGTCGATACTGAGTTTGCTGTGTCCCCAACACATTTTCTATCGTCCTCGGGACGGCATTAGTTTCGTGCCCTGACGGTATTTGCGGTACTGTAGGAAAACAAGCACTGTCACAATCTCCGAATTTTGGCATCGACTTGGTACCGAAGTATCGTTTCTCGTGATATCCCTGTGTTGCTTTGCCATGTTTCTACAGTAGCCCAGAACGGACAAACCAAACACTGACTCTCTCTCGAGAGACTTTCATGTTTTCACGTTACCTGAATGCCACCGTAGTTCTCCAACAAGCTTTGAAAAGGAGGGGCGAGCGGAGGCGTATTCAGTCGGTTGGCACCACTAGATGCTGCTAAATCCTACACAGCAAACCTTTAATGCTTCTTTTAGAGCTCCTGTTCCTATAAAATGCAAAATCCTTCAGTACATTTGATTGACATTAGCCTTTGGCAGCCCATCATTTCTTACTCTTTTATATACTTTGGCTAATGCTGTTGATCTGCTGGCGCACAATGTACTCACTCAAATTAACCATGCGACTTTGACAGTCACTTAAAAGGCAAATGTCAGAGTCGGGGAACTAAAGCACACTGCCTGCTGTTGTGCAGACAAAGGATCAGATGCATGCAGATATTTGCAGCCAGGGGCTTTAGAATAGACGACTGATCATTTTCCTCCCAAAAGGGAGAGTTTCCAACCACAACAGACATCCCAATAGAGCGTGAAGCTCTGCTCCAGATGTAGCTTCTTTAATTCTTCGTGTGCACAGTGACGGACAGGACGGAGTCTCTCCAGCCTGGAGCCGACCAGGATACGTGTTTTACTTGTTTTACTAAAGTAAACCATCTTGTGAGGCCCTGACTCTTGGTCCTGCTGTAAACAGGAAGTGGAGAGGATTCTGGAAATCTGGCTGCTTCTTTTCAGCTCACGCTCGTCTTTTTAACCTCTTTGACTCGGCGTGTATCACCATCACAGGAATCCATGCAGTTATGCGTATCGACTTTGGGCTGCGTTTTACAGTATTAACCTACATTTATAGCTCATTAGGGGGCAGTTAATCAGAGACAATTGTATATTGACTTCATTCCCAGGATTAATAATCATGTAATTCAGCTATATTGATGTATTTTTTATATTTTTAATCAATCTGAAGGTCCCGGTGTAGTATAAAATGTGCTTTCATCATGTGTAATCAGTTGCATCTGGGTAGCATGCACCCAAATAACCCAAACTGTAATCGAGTTTGAGAGTAGCAGACTTTTAAAATGACCATTTTTGGAGGCAAAAAGCCAGATGTGTTAGGACTTTTTAGTTTAGCTGAAAGATCCAGATGTTTATCTGAGTCCCACTGGTGCAAAAATGTTCTTATAAATATTAAATATACAATGTATAACATTGTTTGTTTCACTAAAACAATGTGTTCTTTCAGAATATGTCATATGAGAACGAAGTGTGCTTTCATGAAGGAGAGTGATCTGTTAAAAATGCCAAATCTGCAACCACTGACAGTGTTATTAAAGAGCAGTGCTCTGTATTTTATCTGTGCTTAAAGAAAATAATCCCTTTTTAGTAACTCTTAGTTTTGGATCCTTCATATCCCTGCACACATGCATCTATCCACACCTTCCCTGCTTGTTTTCATGGCCCAAGGTAAGAAATTGGCCAGCAAAATACATCTATGAATTCAGGGGCAAAAACTTCCCTTATATGGTTGCACACAGATCCCCTTTTCCCTTTATTTGGAATAGAAGAAATGCACAGCAATTTGGAATACTAGAGGGCAAAACGGGCGGCATCTCCATCCAAAATAAACTTTGAGATTCCCAATTCCACATTTCAGGCAAGTTTGTGCATAGCAGAGTGGTTAGTCACCACACAATTCACTTTGTGTTGACACAGACGAACTTCTGTTTAATGTCACTTTTTAATCTCCAAAAACCTCTGGCCTTTATTTCCCACATAGTGTTAGGACTTAATCTTGAAATGGTGGTGAAAATAGTGCACACGAACACCACGAACTATGGAAATAAAAACCTCTCTGACATAAGTATGGTAGTATTTGTTGCAGGATTGTTCCAGTTCTTGTGTGCATGCATGGTAGAGATGGAGAGAGAGCTGATTCAGGAGAAGGAGGAGAGTGCTGTAGCATCAGAGTGAGAGTCAAAAAAGAAAAGAGGCTGGCGTTTTCCCCAAGGACGACTGATAAACCGTTTGGCAGGAAAGGCCTCGCAAATGACTGCATTCCTTGTTAACCTTGTAAGGCTATTTTTACCGCTAAAGAGTCTTTTGAGCGGGCACCTTTTGTTCTGCCTGCAGCATGAAACAGGAAAGGCTGGTTTGCATTGTGACCCTCTGGGAGTTTGGCTCTCGATCTCTGTCTCTCGTCACGATCCAACCATCCATCCTAATGCTGAGCTCTGTTTACGCAATGAATCTTCGCCGTTCCCCGACAGATGAACCCGCTAACTCCGCCGCGCAGTCACCGTAAAGTAATGCAAATAGGAAGCTGAGGCTGTGCACATATTTCATGATAAAGCTAAGATTACAAGGAGTGAAGTTGGAGGTTTTCCCAGGCAGTGTGCAAAATATCCGTCTAAATAACGAAAGCTAAATCCTCCACTCCTCTGTCTGAGGGATGTTGTGCTCTCTGTATGTTTGTACATGTCTTGTATTGTGTTTTCAAGGGACATTCCACTGGTTAAAAATCCCCTCTGACTGTCCCTCAAGAGGTGAAAGGCCGTCAAACAAGGCCGTCTTCCTGTTGCCTGACTAAAGAGTCCATCCAGTGTTTGTGATAGTGTTTGAGCTGCAGCTCCTCGGGGATTCCTGGAAGTGAATGTGATCATGTCTTAAGAGGATTAAGAGGAGACCCTGGCCGCGTTGAGCCAGAGGTCAACATCGCTGTTATGGTGGGAATGACCTCGCCTGCCACCACGCATCTGTCAACACGCACCTAAGGGACCGAGTTACTGTCGGCTCTCTATAGGGACCGGATTTCTTTACTTAGTGTAAAAGGGAAAACTTGATTTTCTTAAAAACCAGAGTAAGGGATTTAGAGGAACCTGATTAGCGAGATTTCTGTTGGAGAAAGCTGATTTCTTGGCCGTGTTTAGAGCAGGATTAGAGCTGCAACATTGATCGATTAGTTGTCAACTGTTATCGTGTTATTATCGCGATAACAGTTGACAGCCCTAATTATTATAAAAACAAATAGATAAATGACTTCTTCCCTTTCCCTCCTGCACTCAGCTGCAAAAGTGTATGAGTGTGTTTGCGCTGTTATATCATTAGCGCAATATCTTCAGTGAATCGGACCTTGAGACGGGGCAGATAGAGGTTGCAAGTGATGCGCAACTCATGGTGCTTTCGGCGTCGGCAATCCATTTTTGTGAAATGAAAAACGACTCTAGAAAAAAACATTGTAGTTTGCGATTAAAGGCGCATGGCAACGAAAAACTGTTTTCTGGCAAAAAATAGCATTAAGTATCTTAATGTACACTTAAAATTAAACAGCCATGGTTCAAACATATGACCTGGTTAGTGAAGAAATCAGACTACTGACCTAACTGCATGTATACGCAGGTTTTAGAGTAACCAAAAAGCGATTTTTCTAGCACAGCAAATCGTGGCTGCCTCCTATTTCACAAATTTACAAGTCCACACAGGGCTCTAGCATGCTTATGCATGGGTTGCAAGAAGTACAGGCGTTTGTTTTGATTCGTGAAATGTGTCAAAAACTTGCTATCTTATTTCGTCTTTGCCTTAGTCTGGTTTCTCCCCGTAAACCTGATTTCTTGTGTGCATGTAAACATAGTCTCTGTGACTATACTGATCTAATCTTCCTCTTCTTTCAGAGCCTGGATGAGCTGGACGATGACGACGCCGGGCAGAAGGACAGGAGGGAGGAGGAGCAGCTGGTTCAGGCCAACACTTTCCAGAACGAGGCCATGACGGCTGACCCTGCCACCGGCCACTTACTGGTAAGATATGACACGGGCAGGAGAGGAAGGAGGACAGAGACGCACACTGCTAATATTTTCTCACTTACTACCTGTGGTGCGTGGATCGTGTCGGTTGTGTCTCTGAGCTATCAAAAAAAGAAGAGACATGACGTCTCTGCGGTACCGCCTGTGTATTCCAGTCTGTAATGCGTCTGCCACAGACTCGTGATATGATGTTCTACTTTTCGATTTTACCCGAGCCGAATATTGTCCAGATTGATACATCGGTGCTGCCAAACAGAGGCACTGTTGCTCAGGGAGACACCCAGAGAGCTCAGGAGCTGAGTTTAGTGTGGAAAAAGCTGCAGTGATGCAAAACCCAAAGGTGTCTTGTTGTTTCATCATCACTGTGAAGTCAGTTAAAAGCAAAAAAGAAACTCCCAAAAAAGGCTGTTAAAGCTATTCAGATGGTTACTCACAGGTCTGGGGCCTTAACTTTCTTTTTTCCTAGAGCTGGTTGATCATACAAAGAGTGTTGGGATGAGTTGTCCATTAATTGATAGGCTGAAAAGGAATCTACTTGGCCGACAGACGCTCACCGACAGCCCCAAACTTGGTTGGTGTGTCAGCCCTGAAATCCACAGTCATAAACTTCATTTGAAAGCCAGTGTTAGGATCTGCTTTGTGTATTTAAGGTGTCTGGTTGTTAACAGTGTGAATCAGATACCATTGACGTCTACGAAATGAGTCTTTTGATCAAAGTGAACCCATGCAGAGACCGTCTGCTCTTCCTCCAAATAAGTCCAGGAGGCGTCTGTAGACTAAAGGACGTGAATCAATCAGTACAAAAGGAAACCAAATCAGAATTGACACGCTTGTAATTTGAGTCTTTTTGTATTTAGGAGTTCATATTCAGTCTGTAATTTCACTTCAAATACAGTTTACAGAGTGATTTTCAATAAGAACTCGAGCACATGCAGCAGGATATGAAAATCATCCAGCTGCGTAACGACTGAAAAACCTGCAGTCTGTTTTGTATTTCTGTAAAACATCATCTGATTTACATGGAAAATTGCTATTTGAAAGAAAAATTACGAATCAAATGGCTCTGCCGCTGAGTGACAACTCTAGTGGATGTAGCTGAGAGTTTTGCGTTCCAGATGGATCGGCTGCTACGCATCAGCGGGCTTATTTTGTTTTGGGGGGGCTCAAATATGTACACAGACGTCACGCTAACAGGAAGATTGTGACAGCACCTGCTGAGATGTGGCCCAGATAGAAAATAAAAAAGATTTTGACTATTTACATAAGGCAGTCTAAACGCGTAAACAAAATTCATTGTGATCTATTTTCTGCAGCGTTTAGGGCGAGATTCCCATCATTTGAAACAGAATATGTCCATTCATGCCTGCTGGATCTATTCTTACCTTTCACAACATGAGGCAGACCAGATGTGGTTATGCAGAAACTAACCATTAGATGTCCCACTGTCACTCACATGAAAACTGACATCCAGTCGTGTGCCAGCTCGCTCACGGAGAGAAATAAAGAGCCCGGAGGAGTCCAGTGTGGTCGGTGGATTTACTACGGAGCTGTCAGTTGAGACATCTGTGAAGATGGAGCATCCCAAAAATGTGCCGCTCCTCTCGGGCCCCATTTATCAACGGGAGACAAGCAATTGCCGTGTCAGGCCCGTTATGATATACAGCGTCCAGGCCGGGCCTCTTAGCCGGTATCAAGATATCTGGATTAGAAGTTCTTTTAAAAAGAAGCTGAACTTCTGTTTTAAGTCTCCGCGGGTCTCGGAGCATCTCCCAACCAAAACAAGCTGTAACTCTTCTGTGTTTTCGCCGCTGAAGACATAATGGAAACTCCACGGAGCTTGAAATATTTTATCAGATGTTTTAAATTCTGTAATTAAATCCTTTTTTTTTCCCATCTCTTTCTGAGGACCTGTGTTCCATTTAGATTTGCTTATAGAGATGGTGTGTGTATCTCTTCTCCGTGTGACAGGACACATGTATCTGATATGAGAGAGAGAGGCCCTCTGCCCGCATGTGGTCCTGGTTATCAGGCCTTACCTCCCTCTGGTATGCAAGTCCGACAAGAAAACCTGCTCCAGTGATCCAGCAGTCAGAACCATATGGAACATTCCTCGGGATCATCTGCATTTAATGTGGCGCCAGGTCCACAACAGAGCAGCTTTCTGCCTCTCTCTCTCTCTCTCTCACATGCTGCTAACAATTCCCCCATCCAGCACTTTTTAACAAGCCTAATTTGCATTTTTAATTAGCACCTTTCAGTTAAAAAAAAAACTGCTGCTGATGCAGAGCATCTTGTCTGAGCAGCAGGGATATGATCACTACCCATCACATGGCGTTTTCCAACCAGGAGCAGCAAGCCCCGGTTGCTAAATCCAGGAAAACTGGATTTCATCTTGTGGCCTGAAACGATATTTGATCACACTCACACTTCTGTTGATTCAAGATTTTAAGGATCACTGTTATATAAGCCGAGTGAACCACAGCAATATTTATCTTTGACAGGACGGCTACCTGCAAAAATACTTTAGGTAGCTGATGAGAAACTAAACCAGGGGCGCTACAGCAGAGCCAAATTAAACTTTACTCAGATATCTTTTTATTTCTAGTTCAGGCATTGCATTTTTAATTTGTCATCTGCTAAAAATGTTATGCACAGAAAGCTTGCACACGGAGTCCGATGCATTTTATTGGTAGCGAAAATTCACATTACAAGACAAAACTGAAATAATTACGTGGGCGCAATGGGTAGCGCGAGTCCCAATGGGGCTAATGTATGAATGACATTAGCAAAAAGCTATCATTTAGCTTCCTATAGAGCACAATCACACTACTGTCTAATATTTCCTACATCCTTTCTTTTGCAACCATCCCCAATTCCAAGCTGTACTGCAATCACCTGCCACAATCTATCTATTTCTTTACTGTAAAGTGTTTTGTGCTGGGAGACAATTGTTTATCATGCCATTTTGGATGATGACGTGGTCAAACAACCCTCTTTTGTTGCTTTTGATGGATGCAAAAAGTCGGTGAGAGTCGGTGACGTGATTGACACGACGTGAGGTCGTATTTATTTTTAAACGTCCGACAATTTCAGACGGAAAATACGGACTTGGTGTGCAAAGGCCTTAATAATACAGCTTTGACATTTTTAAATCGCATGAAAAAAACATGAAAAATTAGGACAAACACCAACATAGTGTTTATTAAAAGTCTTCCACTTCATATGTGTGCATATCTTTTGATATTCAACTAGTTATGAGCTCATAGCTCCTTGTAGTTTCTGAGATACAGACATTTTCTTATCATATTATATTTAGTCTTTGGGTACTACTGTTTTTTCCTCAAATATAATGAAGTCTATTGCAAAAAACAATAGTCATGTGCTCAAAGACTAGATATAGTGTAATAAGGAAAACTCACTTTTCTGCCAAACCAAGCAATTTTGAAGATGTATTCATATTTCAGAGAACACCTCCACCAGAGGAAATTAAAAAAATGTCAGTTGCGGGCACAAATGGGTTAAGAACCTTAGGGAAATAGAGGGGAAAGATACCTTTGACTAACACACATCCAATAGCTGTACCGGTCACAAACACTTGACTTTCTGCAGCTGTTTACAGTGCAGCTTGCAGGTTAGTCCTGTTTTCATCTCCAGCCTTTGATTGATGCTCCTGCTTGGCATGTTTGACATCTATTTCTTCAGCTGACATCAAAGACTGGAGACAGCTAGGTGAGGTTAGCATCGAAATTAAAGCGACGCGTCAGAGAACTGCAAAGCATTTCTGCTAACAAAAGAGCAGCACGTCACAGGAGGTATAATGTTAGCCCATAATTGCTATGACTTAATGTAATAATTGCAGCAATAAACAATGGGAAAATGATTTAAATGTGTTCACACAAGCAGGATAGGGACTTTACAGTGGCCTAGTTCTGCCGGTTTATGTATTTGGCCTTGCCTGCTTCTTCTAAATGCCAATCATGCGTGCTTATTTGAAGAGCATCTCTCTCTTATTGAACGCCTCCAGTAAAATTGTGATCTTTATCAGCTTTGTACTGGAGCGCCGCACCGTTAGGCAGCTAGATGGAAAGCCAAAGATCACCTTTTCATGGAGTAAAATGGCGTTCCTTTAGAGATATTTGAATTTAATGAGCTGTCGAGACATAAATCACAGATCACATCGAGCCGTAAATGTCCGAGCGTGACGTTTTGATGTGTTTTTATCACACATTCGTGGAGTGTTTCTTATATACATACACACAGAAAATGCACTTCAAGTAGCGATCCGCTGGAGTTCAGTGATAAAGTACTCGTTTTATTGTTGATATTTGTCTCTGTATTCTTAGTAGCTCTGCGGCCGGGCTTATGGGAGCTGTCAGCGCAGCTCAAGCATGATAAATAAAGTCGCAGCGGCTTGTATTGTGTTGCTGGGGAAGAAGTCGCACATGAATTTACGCCTGACCTTGTCTCGCAGATTCATATCCCAGACAGGAGGTGAAACACTGCCAAAAAAGCTGCAGGAGTAATGTGGCAAATGAAGTCTGGGGATGTTTTCTGTAAACACAATATGATTTCATTCTCAGATTGTCGGCTGCATATCAGCCGCAGAGGGATGTGGGTGATCAGTTTATCCCTGTATAATAGAAGGAATGATGGGCCTGCAAGGTACTGCTCATCATTAAAACGTGTGTGTGTTAAAAATCTGTACTTAGACACCTGGATTTCATTTATACCAGTCCCAAAAGTTCCTAAATGATCATGCTAGGATGCAGGAGATGAAACCCCTCTGCAGTATATACTCTGCATCATATAAGAATCATTCTCGCTCTTTTGTTTTGACTGTGTGCAAATGAGGATTGGCACAGCCTCACAACGTCTACTGACCGCCGTGACCTTCCTTCATATTGTTGTTTTGACTCATATTTCAACCCTTTTTCACCTCAGAAAAAATAATCAATCCAGTCCACTGAACCTTGTCAGCAGGCCAACGGATGTTGAATATAAAACTCGCTCCTGCTGGATCTTACAAAACAGATGTATTAACATTTCTTGGGAAATGTGAAACAATTGTTTCCTACAGGAGCAGCAGACTGGGTTTCCAGGTCAATCGTATATTCAAAGAATCCTGTTGGTTTATTCAAGTTACACTAGACTGTAGAGGCAAGAGAGTAAACACACATTTACATATAGACAGCATTTTTTTTTATTGACTGGAGGCTCTGTTAGAGGTGTACAACTGCTATATGCAGCACATCTCAACTCAAAATGTTTTATATGAGGCCCCTGTACTCTTTCTTCCTCTTCTTCTGTCTTTGCTATCCCCTTATCTAATAATTTACTCTGGGACGGGGATGTAGTAGTACTGAAAGGCAGAGTCGATCAACAGAAATATTTCATGATTATGACATATTCATGATTGCACTACGGCGGCAACTAACAATTATTTTCATTGTCGATTATTTTCTTGATTTATTGATTAGTTGTTTGGTCTATAAAATGTCAGAAAGTGTCGATCAGTGTTTCCCAAAGGGGTCTCTTGACCTCTGACCTCCAGATATGTGAATGTAAATGGGTTCTATACCCACGAGTCTTCCCTTTACAGACATGCACACTTTATGATAATCACATGCAGTGTGTCAGCACAGTGTGTCAGCACACTGACACACTGACAGCTGTTGTTGCCTGTGGGGCGACAGTTTGCCATGTTATGATTTTAGCATATATTTTATGCTAAATGCAGTACCTGTGAGGGTTTCTGGACGATATCTGTCATTGTTTTGTGTTGTTAATTAATTTTCAATAATAAATATGTACATACATTTGCATAAAGAAGCATATTTGCCCACTCCCGTGTTGAAAAGAGTATTAAACACTTGCCAAATCTCCCTTTAAGGTACATTTTGAACAGATAAAAAAACATGCAATTAATCGTGATTAAGTTTAATCAGACACACAAGCAATTTAAGGAACCTTGGGAAATTGTAATGGACAATTTTTCACTATTTTCTGACATTTTCTAAACTAAACTAACTAAGTTAATTTAGAAATCTTTAATTTAATCCTTAAATGATACTGTCTGTAACCCCAGTATGCACAGTCTGGTTCTACTTTTCCAACAAACCAACTCCATGGTTAAAATCCTGCTCTATAAACTTAATGGGTTTAGGCCAAGATTGAATTTAAAGTACATAATGTAGAGTAGAGCACCATCCGTCTGCCTTCGACTGAATTCCTAATGAGCCAGTTTGTGGAAAAGATTGAACTGCTAAAGAACTGCCTTCTCAAGTCCAGCTCTGGCAGCTGTTGGATTACACCAAATCCTAGAAAATGTCAGTTTCTAAAACAAATTTCATCAAAGCGCTCTTAAATCCAGGTGTTGCTTGAACCAGGTCTTATGTGCAGATGATGTATTATTTAGCGTATGACCTGCTGCTGCTGCTGCACGCTGCCCTCTCACCGTCCTCCATCTCAGTAAATCTATCCAGGCTTGAGCCAGGGAAGGGATGAGGGTTGGGGTTTCATCCGCGGGTAATGGATGGATATGTCACCGAGACGGAGAGGCTGGAGCATGCTAAGAGTCGGGCACGGCGTTTCCCCCCTCGCCCGCTAAAGCCGAGCTCTGATAGATCGCAGCGGAGCCGAGGCTCCTCAATCAAACCCGGGACCCTTCGCTGCACAAGACCTTAGGAAGGAGGAGATGCGTATTCATCTCACACACCTCATTTTTCCAGGGCAAAGCGCTGTTTTACCGACGGCGGTTTTATTAGAGCATCACTGTTGTATAGATCTAAACAACCTTTAGATCATACAGTAATGGGAAAAGAAGATAAACATGCACCCCCGTGTTGCAAAAACAAGATTGCCTTCCACAACTCGGGGCTATAGGGCTCCTGTTGAACTATTAAATGGAACAAAGCTCATCTATATATCAGCTCAGCAGCGTTCATACACAACCTAAAGGCTTTTTAGAAATAGTGCTCTTGATAAATTTCTCTTATCCTGTAGATGGAGTTTTGTGTTTTTTTTTCCAACACCACCCAAGGCGGATGAACACAACAAATGAAACCTGAAAAGTCATTCTCATATCTACTGCTTTTTCTGAAATTACAGTATTACGTTCGGAAGTTAGAGACTGAACAGCACTAAAAAACATCTTAATGTTTTAGACCAGACCTATGCAGTTGGCGGCTCGATGGTCAAATCCAGCCCTTTGATATTTAACCCTCTGAGACCCACCTTTCAGAGGTTGTAGCGGGCTCAGTCTTAAAGCTAGAGTGAAGATATTGGCATCATATGAAACTAGAAACACAAGGAATCCATTGGTACCAACCATTTCATGTTACCTTATCGGGAAGGAGGTTAAATAACACTCCAAAATTAGGCTAAATTTTGGCCATGGAAAACTGTCATAGCGATTTTCAAAGGGGTCCCCTTTGAAGACATGCCCACTTTATGCTAATCCCATGCAGTTTTGGAAAAAAAACATGCAGTTTTTTTACATGTATAAATGTGTTTTATTAATTAATTAACTGCTGACCTGCCATCTCCCGCTGAAGAACCCCTGTCACCCCTCTAAAAAAGACAAAAAGAGGTCTAAGTGGGAGAGTTTATTCCCGACATTACCACTCATACTATTGACACTGTTATGGACTGTTAAAAGCAAAATCATTGTGTTTTTATTAGGGCTGTCAAAGGTAACGTGAATTAATTTTAACGGCACTAATTTCTTTTTGCATTAACGCAAGCTGCGATTTTTAGGTTGAGTTATTGGTACCAACCATGTCATACTAGCTCGTCGTGAAGGAAGTTAAATAACGCTACATTTTGGCGAGGAAAAACTGGCATGGTCATTTTCAAAGGGGTCCCTTGACCTCTGACCTCAAGATATGTGAATGAAAATGGGTTCTCTGGGTACCCACGAGTCTCCCCTTTACAGACATGCCCACTTTATGATAATCACATGCAGTTTGGGGCAAGTCATAGTCAAGTCAGCACACTGACACACTGACAGCTGTTGTTGCCTGTTGGGCTGCAGTTTACCATGTTATGATTTATGCATATTTGTTTTATGCTAAATACAGTACCTGTGAGGGTTTCTGGACAAAATGTATCATTGTTTTGTGTTGTTAATTGATTTCTAGTAATAAATATGTACATACATTTGCATAAAGCAGCATATTTGCCCACTCCCACATTGATAAGAGTATTAAATACTTGCCAATTTGAATGCAACATTGTGTTTATTAAAACAACAACGTGCTCAGATTAAAAAGGTGTGTTGTTTTCACTTTTAAATTCCTGGCTTTGCAGACATCAGACACAGAAATGTAAATATACGGCCCCTTGGCACTTTTTTTTAATCTTTCCCTTTTAAAAAAAGTACTTGAATAGACCTGCTTTAGACTGCTGAGTTATTGTTTGTGGACTGAAAGCGATCATTTCCTTTGTGTTTCAGGAAACCCCAAGATCTGGGAGCGGCCGCCACAAGAGGTGAGACTCATTTTATTATCCTGACACCGAGAGTGGAGTTTATCTGCTTCAGCATCACTAGTAATGTGTCAAGAGAAGGAACAGAGGCCGGGGTGAGAAACAGCAGCTTGAGTCATTAATTAGGAGAGCAGATTCCCCTCCGAAATGATCCGAGGGCCTTTTTCCTGATGCATCTGATCCATGTTTTTCTCCTTCAATGCTGCTCTTTTCATTCTTTCGTGGCTCAAGAAAGACGACTGTCGATGGCACTTCACTGCCGTACAGTAGCTGTCAGGGCTGAAAGTAAATCATTTGCTTTGAAAGGTTTCTAAAATGTGCAAAAGGTTCATTTCAGTCGAGATTGCGTCGCAAGATTGCATTTGATAAAGGGCTTTCAAACTTTTTCTTTCTTTTCAAACAAACTCCGAAAAACCGACCGTTTGGACCGACATCTTCTGGGCAGATGTTTTTTCTTTTCATTTCACACAATTTTCTCTCGGCAGAGAGCACAAAATTGCGAAAATAAATGTTCTTTCATCTTTTTTTTTTTTTTTTTACATTGTGTATCTCTAAAATTGGGACCAAACTCTGGAAGAAAATTGTACTCATTGATTATATGAATCCTCACGTGCAGCCTGAAACACACAATCAACACTACAAGTGGTGAAGTCCTTTGAGGACTCTGTGTGCGTCCAGTGTGTATTCATTTTTGCTTCATTTGCAACCAAATTGTGAAGTTGCGGCCAACCTCAACATCCAAGTTCACCAGCTGACATTCAATCTGGCCGTGTAATTATGGCTGCCGCTCTCCTCAGCTGGCCTGACTACACTTGGACGCTCCGCGGTGCTGCAGCGGATGAACCCGCCAGGTGGGCCGGGCAGCAACTTTATAGATACGTGTCTCCCTCTAATTTACTCTCTTTCTGTCAACCCCTCTCCTGTCGCAGTCACTTCATCTTGTTCTCACCTAGCCATTCCTCTGCACAAAACATTGTTTTCAGTGTCTGAAGTATGCATGTATAGTAACACCTGGATGTGGTGCTGCCACTCAGCCTTGCTTCTTAATTTTTCCTAGTGGCCACTCGTGGTATTACAGCCACAAATCCCCCTGCGGCCAAAGTAGCATTTTCCCCATAGACCACCATTGTAAAGGAGACGTCTGTGTAACTGTTGACAGGACATCTCAAACTGCAAACAAGGTCAACTATGACTCTTTCTATTCAGAATTTTTGATCCATGGAGGTTTTATATTTGTAAAACTTTCCTTGAGCCGAGAAAAGCGATTTTAAAATTTGTGACATCATCACAACGTAAAGTCAATGAGCCGAGCGGTTCTTCTTATACATCCATGGTCTAGAGCTCCTTCTACACACAACTATGTAACCATTGTAGCTCGTCTTTGATACTTCAAGGGGCCTCGGAGATCGGAGCATTCAAAACCAAAACACACCCGGTTCGGCTCTGCCTATTTAGAAAGTTTGAGTGACTTGCATTGATCAGCTACACTTGCAAGCTCCCACCCATAAAGCATGGTCATTTTAGCTCCTTTTTGGCTGCAGGTACTTCCCCCCGGAACTAGGAACCTTTTGAGGAACTTATTGTGTTTCGACCTGCAGGGATTCGGGTCTAAATTAAGTTCTGGGGACATTTTACCCCCCCAAAAAAAGGCCTTAATCTGGGGGTAGTACTTTCTGAAAGTAGAGGAACTTTCAGGATAGGGTTTGCTGAGATGACGGATGCTAATTGGGTGAAACGCACACATAGTGCCGCTGCTTCATCTTGTGTACTGCTTCATTCATAAAACAAGGACGTACTCTAATATCAATTTAGGAACCATTTTAAGGACGAGGGCAGAACATTTCTCCTTGTTTGAGAACATTAAAAGTGAAGTTAGGCTCTGCTGTTGGCTTCCCGATTCATTTTAAAAAAGACAGAGGGGAAAAAGAGAGATCACGCGAGGAGGCGAGACAACAAGCGACAATAGTGGCAGAGGCAGTGGCAGCACAAGCGAGAGCCGGGAGGGCGAGCAGTAGGAGAATACAGTAGACAAATAAATAACCATCAAACCCTCAACAGATGATTGACTGTGGAGACAGACATTTGCCTCATCTTCTCAGGTCTTTAGACCACAATGAAAACACAGACAACAATGGGCGGAACCTTTTAGTCCCTTGAAAAGTAGTCCCTGGACTAAAATGACCTATTGGTTGAAATTACTTTAAACTAGCAGCTCAAAACAACTCTGAATGTCTTGGTTTTCTAGCTATTTGGGGGAATGGCATGTATCAAGGCGAGACGGGGTGTTAATCAGATGGTTGAGTACTGTGTGTTGTGGTTTCCAGAGGAGTTTTTGACACATTGACTACTGAGTTTGTGAGAGCCGTTGTTATACCTGTGGCTGCTGCTGTCTGTGCTTTCTCCTTCCCACCTGCTGAGGCTCCCGAGAGGGCGTGATTGGCTCAGCCTCTCTCTCCCCCAGACCTCACGCCGCGGGGTGCTAATGGGCCACGGTGTGATATTTAGTATCGAGGCCAAGGATGTTTAGACTTAGCTTCAACCCCCGCTGAGCACCTGCTTGTGTGTGTTGTTTGTGTGGGTGCAACCAGGGAGATCTCTCTTAAAACAAGATGACACGCATGGATGTAGACACACAAGGCACGTCATTGTGTTGTACTTGGTTCTTTTTTTATGCCTCGTGGCGAGGGGACGTATTTGTTGTCACGTTTTTTGATGTATACGCGTGTGTGCATGCACAAGCGTTTTGTGTTTGTGTCGATAAAAGAAGAGTAGCCTTGAAGAGCCTACAGTGAGAGAGACAAATGAAATGCACTTTATCTTGTTGGCGTAGGCGAGCGCCCAAGGAGAGCGTTTCAAGGACTCCCCTCTTGATCAAAAGCGATGGCCGCTGCAATGTTTGGCTCTCTGTAAGAATGAGCTTACCCTTTTCCTTGCTCACATATTTACCACATTTTGCTATTTTCATGTTCAAAAACACTTTCACATTAGATAAATCATGAAGCTGTGAAGCATTTCTGCAGCAATGCGGGGTTTTTGTGGCAGCACTGGAGATAGATGTTACACAATTTCTTATTTGTAAATATTTCCAGAAATGTTCTTTACCTATAAGACCTAAGTGTTCAATAAAATCTCCATAGGACATGAATTGTTTTATTGGTATTTTTCAACCTGGACCCTATTTTGTTTAAGTGACTAATAGGGACAAAAATTTCTGAAATTGGTCCTGTATCGAGGGAGAACGCTGTAACCAGCGGCCGCTTACAGGCTGCAATATGGTGCTAATGGGGCAAGCTGGCGCCGTCATTTACGTCCACTAAAAGTGGATTGTGAACTGATTGTTATTATATGTGTCTGACATTATGGAAAGAGTCTCGCTCAAGGAAAAGTCTTGTTCTGAAATCTGGTGAGGTGACGTATTGCTGGAAGACAACGGTTGATTAGTGTTTGTTGTGTTGGAGTACAGAAAGCGTAGATTTTCAATGTCATGGCTGAATATTTAGATGGTTTAAACAATGTGTATTTGGTTTATTTGAGCCAGAGTATACGGATATTCAGATTTCACAACGAGACTTCTCCATGAGCGGGACTTGGACACAATAACAAACAGACCGGATCAAGCGAAAGGTAAGAAATCTGCGCCTGTCACTGGCAAAAACGAGCACTTTTAGGGGACGTAACGTCACATTGATGCTGCTCACTTGCCCTCGCAGCTCGTTTTCCTGCTGCCGGTTACAGTGTTCTCCCTCAATACTGGACCAGTTTCAAAAATTGTTGTCTCCATTAATCACTTTGACACAAAAACATGGGAAAATAGGGTCAAGGTTGAAAAATACTAAAGTTACCCTTTAAAGCCCCTGAAAACTTGGCTTAAACTCTTAAGTATTTCTCTATAACAGTAAGTATAAATGACTAAATAAGCAAGAGACAGAGTTTTTAACAGTCAAAAACTCAGCTAATCTGCTTCATCAGGACTGCGTGGGTATGATTTGATCAGATTTGATTGACAAACAACAGAAATCTCTCAATGAAAATGAACAAAACTGTTCTAACTTTGGCAGAAAATAGTGTGTTCATTAAGGATCCCATCAGTCATAGTAAGAAGTTAAAGGGGCCTTTAAGAAACAACAAGAGACATCAGTAAGTGCTAACATGGGGTGTCAAGGTCTCTCTGAAAATGTGGAATTTACCGGATATTACATCAACGTGACAAAGTACCTTGACTTCACAGGTATTGAATTTACAAAATGACCCAAAAAATAAATATCCTGTCTGGTTATTTAACCTATTAATAGTTTCACAATTGAATGTCCAGCATCAGAACATCCTGGTAGACTCAATTCTGGCTGGGACTCCTGTTGCATGTCATACTCCTCTCTCTCACCCCATGTTTCCTGTCTGTCTCTACATGGCCATATATCCAGTTAAAGCTGCCAAGGAAAACTTTGTGAAGTAGTCTGATAATGGGAACATCATATTTGGCAGATCCTGAAAAGAGTGCAGACGGTACAAAGGAGTTATATTTGTCCTTTGTATTGCCAGCAGCTTTCCTGTCTGTTTCAGCCGTAGAAATATGCAGACAGCCCCCCTTCAGACGATCCAGTGAAGCCTACAGACGTACGCAGAATAATTTGATTCCCAGAGAGATTTTACAAACAAGGTATAATATCTGTTCCTATCGGGGAGCGGGTGTCGTTGTAGTCGGATGGGCGGGGAGGAGGGGGGTGCAGAGCCAGCAACTCATTCCAAGTTTCCACGTCAATAATTATTGAAATAAGGTCAGTAAGAAAATAAACCGCACATGAATATTCTTCCCCAGCTGTCCTAGAAACTGTCTCTAAGTAGCGAGAAGGTGAAGAGGAGATAAGGGTAATGTTCTTCTCGAGCTGCATATAGAAACCTTTTTTTTTTTTACAGCAGCTTAAGAACAGTGACGCACAAGTTGCCGCCGCCATTCTTGAGCCTATTTGAAGTTATAATATGTAAATTGTTTCTTAATCAGAATCCTTTTTGCACCAAAGTTGCAAACCCTTCATGGCCTTTTTTTCCTTTAATGGAATAAAAGGCAGAGGGTTGTTAATAATGCACATCTAATTGAAAGGGCAAACACATATAGAAGACATTCCCACCTGTTCTTTTGATGATGGATGTGTCATCCCATTGAAGTTTAATAATGTGGCTATGATTCATACCTTCAAACAGCCTCGGTGTGAATATAGTATGGGACACTTTGAATGGTAAATTCGCTGTTTTTCCATCTTTCTTTTCCATATGAAGAATTTGAAGTAAAAAAAAAAAATGTATTTGAGTTGTATTTGGTATTGTAGTGATGTTTTTGTGTGTGTTTGTTTGTAACAGCTCTGCAGGGCCGGGATCTGAGGAAGAGATGGGCGGGAACAGCAGACAACGACACAACCGTCACGGCAGAGATGGAGGAGCTGCAGCATCAGGGGGTTTGGAGAAAAGGATGGAAGAGCTGGAGAAGGTACGTCTTCTCCGCCTGTCATTCATATTACTGCTCAGTCACAGTCACTACTAATACCAACTATATACTCCAGAGAAACACAAGCCAGTTTTAAAGGAATACTTTGACATTTGGGAAATACACTTAAGAGTATTTATTTTCTTGCCAAGAGTTGGATGAGAAAATCAATACTCTTTCTCACAATATTTCATTTCATAATAAATGTTATTTGTGTTCAGAAAAAAGGTTAAGAAGCGCGTGCTAATTTGCAAATAATAATCATAATCCACGATAAAAAGCCGATACACTATTCATTTATGGATCTGTGCAAGTCACTGCATTTTCTACAACACTGTCCTGCAAATATTCAAAAGCCTTGTTAACAAATGAAGGAATTATGTCCATGACTCAAAACATACATGATTTCTTTTTCTAATGCACTATATTGTTACGTTAACTCATCTTCCAGTGTGCCCACTATTCGACCATCAAGGTGTTGGTCGGATTCCTCGAAATAGGACATGAATTCTGAAGAAATATCAGCGAGTGAGAGCAAATCTGAGGACGTTTCAGTGGCTTTACCCTCGTCTGCTTCGTTGCGTGTAACCGAAGCTAAATCCACCACAACCACCATAGCAATGTAAAATCATAGGGGTCGCTTCAGCTTTATGATTGGCATATGCTATCATAACCAAATCCTATCAACTTTTCAGTGAGTTTTGGAAAGGTCCATCCACAACTCTTTTGGCCGACTATCAGCTGCACTTTGTTCAGATGAATTTCCACTTTTAGGCCTTTGAGCGGTCGCCCATGTTCTGATTTTATGGCTGGAAATCGCGGCTCAGCACTGGCAGAAATCCTCCTCAGTGTTGTTGAAGCGATGACCTTTTTACAGTGCAGATATGTCTCTTCCTCCTACACCGTTTCCTATCAGACGCTCAACCCCTCCTTGCTGCCACTGTAGAAACTCAACTCGGAATCAAATGTCAATCGGGTGGCTTTCGGAAAAAAGCTTTTTAAAGTAAGCACCGCTTTGACCTCGGTGACTTCAGTGTGAGGTATTTCTCACGGTTAAATGACTAGAAACACTTTGAAAATCCCATTTCACACACTTATTTCTGTGCACATTGTCTCTGCAAGTGTGCATGTCAAAGGTCTGTTTTAGAATGCTGGCAGGTAAATCTCTGAGACTTCAACTTTAGATCCTCAGACATTACTTAAAAGCCTCACAAGTAGAGAGATGTATAGTTTGATCTTCAAGTAGAAATACCTGTTCTCCAAAGCCCAGTAGTATCTAATCTCAACCCACGTCGGGAGGATGGATATAACGGAGACATGGCCTGTATTACTATATTTATGTGAAAGGAATACAAGAGCTGTTCGTTCAAAGCCTTTAAAGCTGCAGTTATCTATACTAGCTTTTAAAACCCGGGGTGAATAGAGTTTCATCGGTTTGTGTCGGCAACATTAATGCTTAATACCCTCCACTGTACCTGGTTTCTATGGAAACAATTTCATGCTTATCCGGAAAGTAGAAATCCTGGTGTGAGCTTCATTTCCATCAGAAGCACGAACAGCAGTTTCAACATGTGTGCATGTTAAAACCTCTGAGTAGAAAGTCTCTCTCTCAGGGAGGAACAATATCCATTTATTTCACTGTAGTTATCGGAGGAGGAGGAGGAGGACAGGAACACGCTGGCTTTTAAACAAGTACAATTTGATAGAAAAGCACTATAAAAAAAGGAACTATTAATGCATTGTTCACTGACAATCTGTTCTTTTGATTATTACAGATGGCTTGTTTTGAAGAATAAACTGTCATACCACAAACGCCTGTCAAAAACCAGATGCTTTGGGAATTAAAATCTGCTTTCGATAAAGTAGAATCATGCAAACTAGGGGTGTAAGAAAATATAAATACACTAGTATCGCGATATTATGTTTTGCGATACTCTATCGATTCTCCAAAACAACGTATAGATTTTTAATTAACCTCTTAAAAATCCAACCGCCCACCATCTATTCATCTTTCAAAGGTATAACAGGCCCAGTTTTAAAGTTAGAGTGAAGATACTGGCATCATATGAAACTAGAAAACTAAGGAATCCATTGGTAGCAACCTTTTTATGCTTGCATGTCGCAAAAGAGACGAAATAACGCTCCAAAGTTAGGCACAATTTTGGCGAGGAAAAACTGACCATTTTCAATGGGGTCCCTTGACCTCTGACCTCAAGATATGTGAATGAAAATGGGTTCTATGGGTACCCACAAGTCTCCCCTTTACAGACACTTTATGATAACCACATGCAGTTTGGAGCAAAAAACATTCAGGTTTTTACATGCAGTATAAATGTGTTATTTACGCCTATTCTAAAATAGTGTTTTTTAATGTTTCTGCATGTTGGGGTCCCTAAATAGTTTTGGTATTACATAAATTGGGTATCACTGTAAAGCTGAGACTCTTGTGGATCCAATGAGTTCAATTGTAATGATGGAATGATATTAGTCCTCATAGTAGCCATCTCACATAGTGACTTTTTTTACTCAGATTTTAAATATATGGTGGTGTGTCTCCTAAAATTAGATTTAAAACTGTTTTTAAAATATCACCTTGCTTACAGTATCGCAATATATCACAATATATTGAATCGTTATCATGATACGTATCATATAGCCAGATTCTTGCCAATACACAGCCCTAAATGCAAGCTTAACATGGCAACAGATTAGCACACGCCAGAATATTCTCAAACAGGTTAATGACTGGTAGACATATAGCGATATTATGAACCATTTTTGCAGGAAGTGAACATTGTATAGATAAATTTGCCCAGATGCTCTCCACATTGTTTTTTACATTCATACAGCTTGCGCAAAAACATTTAGGCGGTGCACTTACACCATATAATTGCCGGGGTGACAGTTGGAACGAAGATCAACAGGTAAATCGAGAGCTTTGCCTTCATGCTCCACTTCCTCTTCAACCCAACAGTCTGGTACAATCGATACCCACGTTACTACGGAGACCTGAGATATCCAAACTCCAACCAACAAGTTCCTTTTAAAAGTTCATTTTTAGTTTTTCCTTTCAGGCCCGCATGCTTCAGTGCACGTTTTTTTAGGTCTGTAAATTACCATTTATTATCAAAACTGAAGTAATTACAGTTTTTAGTGCCATAGCAATGTAAATGAACGTAAATACAACCGTCATGCTCTGTTGTTATCTGGTGAAAAGATTTATAATTGATGTAATCATGTTAGCTAATTCGTGTGTTTTTTCAGGAGCTGGCCAGAGAGCGTCAGGAGAACGACAGGTTGCTGAGGGCCCACGAGGACAAAGACGACCTCATCGTCAAGCTGAGGGAGGAAATTGACTTGCTGAACAGAGTGAGTCCAGCCTACGTGATTTTTCTACTCTGATGTCTGATATTTTGAGCTTTCCTTTTGTGATTTTGTGTGTGGGCGGCTCGTGTGGGTTGTAAATCATCATCTGGCATTTTAGTGGAGTTTTTGTGTAATAGCTGTGTGTTTTTCCACATGAGTTTCTTGCAGTCCATTAGGATTTGGACACCAACAAAACATTATTTTTGGATTTACACAGATGACAGCAAATATTCTACTCAAAGACATTGTATGTGTATTTGCATTTTTTAAAACTCACCAGTGGTTTGATGACATTTGAGACTCGCAGGTGACATTAATGTCTTATTGATTTATCCACCAAAAACAAATTTTGCTGCCTGATGGATAAAGATTTCAGACATGATTGTCTGAAGCAAATTGTGAAAGACTTTTTCTTTTTGTCAGCTTAAATTTGAGGGTATTTTCAGTTTTACTGGACAAACACTGTTGCGGTCTTCATCCCAGAGGGGTTTGGACAGATCTTTTTGTTGAAGAAAACAATCAATAAGTTATAAATTGTGCTGTGGCAGCTGAAAAACACCACACGCCACCACAGTCTGCAACTTTTAAACACCCATTTTTCTTTCTACTTTCTTTTGATTTGCTCCCAGGCAGTGTGTTTTATGATAGACTCAGTACCGAGGTAACAGTGGAGTTTAAAAAAAAAAAAAACGCTCCAATTAAAACTGTCAAAAGTGAATTTCAACCTCACACATACTGTGCTATTTCAAATTCAGTAAAGTAGAGCCACAAGCCAAAATAATGATCACTAAATTACTACCTCGCCAGTTTTCAGCCAATCAGCGGCGTATTGTCAATCTGCCTCTGGTGCAGATTACAGTCAGGAGAATGGCTTTATTTCACAGCCGCCTGCCAGCCGTCATTTGTATCCGAAAATTGAGTTCATGTATCGGGTTCACCCTAAGAAATATTCATAGTCAGAGTCCAGCTAAATGTGAAAATGCGACCCTGGTGAGACTTCTTAAAAAGTCTCTCTTGGAGAAGAGAACTCCAAGTCCTCCCTCAGGAAAATCAGTTCAGATGAAAATGCTCAGACAGCGATGAGAAGCCGCCTTACTTTCTGATTATTGTCAGAAGTGCTTTTGAGAGATTTTGTAGCCTTCACACTGGGAGCGTTTCACACTGACGTGAACCCACTAGCAGAGGTCATGTGTGTTTTTAAGTTTGTTTCTGCCTCCCGGGTCGGGGTCCTGTTACCTCCTCACACCGCGGTCAGGGTTGAAAGGTCGGGGGGATATCCATGTAAGCTGATGTCTCTTTATATTCACCCGTCGGAGTGAAACCTCCCCGAACCCTCTGAACCCTCATCTCTCTCTCAAACCCCAGACTGTCAACAATCCCTCCTCAACTCGCAGCCTTTGCCTGTGTGTGTGTCTGGGTCAAAGAGGCCAGCGGTAAAATACATCTCTGTGTTTTTGGCATCCCTGAAGGGAAACGTAGCGGGAGGGGAGAGATCTCAAAGACTTTCATGTTTCAAATGTTCCGAGAAAAGAGACCGTAGCTCTCCCCTGCGGAGCCAATCAAATCCAAAACAAGACATCAAGCTCTGCCAACAAATACAGCAATCAGAGATGTGTACATTTTCGCGTCGAATGAATGTTGCTTGATTATAATCTTGACGCTTTAGGGGCGAATTCACAAAAGCGATCGCGCTACTTTTTTGCAGCCGCTCAACCTCCACAAATAAGACAAAAGGAAACCGTGTCATTCTCAAAGCACCAGCAAAAGGTGAGGAAATGTGCTGCCAAGTAGATAGCGTCTCAATGCCCCTGTGCTATTTGTGCACGTATTTAAATGACGTGATATGCATACATTTGGTGCAAAATTGGCCTCTTTGTATGCGAATGAGCCAGCGCTGATAGCCACACGCAGTTACAGTGGAATTATTAGCATCTTCAGAGAGTTGGTGGTAAATGAAGTGCATTTATAAAGAGGTGTCTCGCCCAGGCTTTCCAGTGATCATGGCATATTAAATCCCAAATACGGTAGTCTCTCTTTCACGTTTAAATTGAACGTTTAGGAATGCCTCTGAGCCTTGGCGGTCAGGACCTGTAGCTTGCATTTCATTTTCTCTTCTTTCTCTCTGCCATTCTGCCGACTTGGTGCAAAGGCAGCATTTATACTTTGCCACATGGATAATTGCAATCAGACGCAAAAGTTTATGGGCGTGTTTGCGCTGAAATATCATTACCGCAATACCTTTTGAGTAGCCAGACCAGTAAGTAGGAAAAAATGTTGCCACTGTATGTTTCTGCAAACCACGGATACGTTGAATGTGGTTGTTTGGCATTCGGTCGGAGCAAGTGAGGTAATACAACGCGCGACGTAGTATTTGGAGCGACTGTTATTGAAAGTTATGTGGGATAATAACGAGCATAAAAGCGAGAAAGTCCACTAAGGGCGGTAGTGAGGGTGGTGGAGGGGTCATACAAACACAGGACTTTAACTTAGGAGATCGCTTGTTCGTGTCCCGTGTGAAACCAAAAGTAAACGTTGACTTTATGCTTGTTACGTAACGTAAAAAGTCTGTTATGGACGGTTTATTTATTTCCGGTAGTTATGGTCGTTGCGTTACGTTGTTGCGTTACGTTGTTGCATTACGTTGTCGCGTTACGTTGGCGCGTTACGTTGGCGCGTTACGTTGGCGCGTTACGTTACGTTGTTGCATTACGTTGCGTTTTGTTGTCGCGTTACGTTGTCGCGTTACGTTGTCGCGTTACGTTGTCGCGTTACGTTGTCGCGTTACGTTGTCGCGTTACGTTGTCGCGTTACGTTACGTTGTTGCATTACGTTACGTTACGTTGTTGCGTTGTCGCGTTACGTTGTCGCGTTACGTTGTCGCGTTAAGTTGTCGCGTTACGTTGTCACGTTACGTTGTTACGTTACGTTGTTGCGTTACGTTGTTGCGTTACGTTGTTGCGTTATTATTTTTACTCAAACCATGATTTTCTTTCTAGCCTTAACTAAGTAGTTTTGTTACCTAAACCTAACCAATCGTTTCCCCACATTAACCAAGTAGCATTGTGCATTTCGGTAAGTGTGATGCAAGCCTGATATGAAACATATTTAGGAAATGTTTTTTGGTTAATAAACGTAGACAATCAAAGTAGACAACTGAGACTGAGACTTTGTGCCCCTCAGAGTGTAATATTGCAGGAGACATCGCGCTGATAGCATCACATGGACAGGAAGCCGGTCATAAGAGAAGACCTTTATGTGAGGACGGTCACCGTGGTGATAGCCATCAGAAATGTCCCCTGAGAGAGGCTACCGCAAAGCCTGATGGGAAAGCGGGAGATAACAGCTGATCCAGTCTGTAGCAGAGGAAGATTGAACCCTCGGTCACTGTAGAAGTTTATTTGGGAGAGAAAGAAAAGATGAAGCTCAACTTGTGGACTTATATCTCCCCCTTTGATACGCTTTGAAGACAGAAATCGTGTCTTGTAGAGAGTTCACATCCCTGTAAGCACACACAACTGTGTGATTGAAGCTGATGAGATCGTGGAGCAACTTTTAGATATTTTCAAAGGTTGAACTTGCAATAACTGTTTTTTAAAGGGGTTTTAGCCACTTTTGTGTGTGTGTGTGTGTGTATATATATATATATATATATATATAAAACATCCCATTATAATGCTACCATTCACATCTAAATAAGTCTGACCATCCCTCTCATATCCTGATAACATCTTATTGGGTAAACCATCCCATTATCATTCATATGTCATAATATAAGTGTAACATATCCAGCAAGAGTTGCCGTTATCTATCACATGTCTATCATTCATATAATAGCCATGTCTGTCCTACCCACCACTACCAACGTAACATCATTTATCACTTTGCTATCAGACACTTATCATAATGATTATGACTTAAACAACAGTACGTAAGTACATGTAATCAACATACAAAGCAGGCGACTCTGACACATCATGACAATGTGTTTTATTTCTATAAAAGCAAAAACGACGGTGGGCAAGATATGTAATCAATCAGCCTCATGCGGCTCTTTAGCTCCTCTCCAGTGGCTCCCTGTGGATCTTTAAAAATGGAGAAGAATAACTGTTTTTTGTTTTCATTTTCATTTTTATTTATCATTGTTGTAGGTCTGTGGTACGACGGTACGACGGAGTATTAGGGCCACATTGAGGGAAAAAAATAAAACTGATATTTTGAGACTAAAGTCATAATATTACCAGAATAAAGTCAGAATACTATAAAGTAGTAATTTTACGTACTATTTTCTTTTTTCTCTTAAAGTTATGACTTTATTCTCATAATATTACATTTTTTTTCTCTTAAAGTTATGACTTTATTCTCATAATATTACGCCGTTTTTCTTGTAATATTCTGACTTTATTCTGGAAATCTCAGATGTTTTTTCCCTCAATGTGGCCCTAATACTCCGTAGTACATTTGCACTTTGGCACTCACTGCATTAGACTTATATACTATATACTTAGACTATAAGCTGTGTTACCTTCATCACAATGCTCATATGTTTTGTGACAGATTTTTTTGTTTTTTGATTTTGCCGAAAATGGATCTTTCGATAGTAAAGGTTGTTGACCCCTGATCTAACCGGTAACACCGACTACCGCGGCGAGCCTAATAGCCGCTTTAAACACGAGTAGTTTGGTCTTCAACTAGTCTTCATATCACTCTTCCTCTGCAGCGGAGACAACATGCTGCGTAAAAACTCGTGACATCATTAGTTTGACTTTCCAAATCCCTCTTAGCGCAGTCGAGCTCAATCTCAGCAGCCATGTGAGGATCGTGACCGGTGATGGAAGAAAACCAAAATGAGGAGTGTCACTTTGATGAGACGGCGCTGTGGCAACTGAGAGCCTTTCTCATTTGCAGCTAATTGGAGCCGTTAATGTCTAATTTGTTGCTATCAAGGCTGGAGGGGGAAACCTGGCAGCAAAGTAACGCTGGCTTTAACTCTCAGACTCCAACCCTGACTTGGCCCTCAAGAGGTGTAGCAGCAGCAGCAGGGTTGTGAATATTCATGTGTCTAAATGTGTCCAGAAAGTGCTAACCCTAGGGCTTCTCTGTCTCACCCCAGGACCTGGACGACATTGAGGATGAGAACGAGCAGCTCAAACAGGAGAACAAGACTCTGCTGAAAGTGGTGGGTCAGCTGACGAGGTAGGACCCGACACAAACAACGCAGCAGCCTCCTCCTCCTCCTCCTCCTCGATGAATGGAGCGTCTCTGTTCTCTCCTCTCTCCTGACCTCCTCCTGTCCTGGGTCAAGTCCAGCAGCCTTTAATCTCTTTTGATTCTGTCTCTTTGTGTGTTAGCGGTGAAACTGTAAAGTCGTCACAGCGACCCCCTCCTTCCCCCCCGATGGAGGATTTATTCCCTTTGTTGTGAAGACATCCTCCTGTCCTGACAGTCTCATGGGAATTGGTCTGTCAATCGTATACATATTTAATGTAAATTTATTGTACATAGGCCATTTAGATTGTTCATTTTTGGGGATTTTTGATAAGGTCTTAAAAAGCAAAAAAAGTAAAAATGAATGTACGTGCTGAACAAACGAGAGCACACAAAGTCTTTTAAAAACTTGTTTAGGGGTTAAAAAAACAGAACTTCCCAGGTAAAATTATAAAAACATCTCCAGTGTTTTGCGATGTTTGAATTGTGTCGGTTTCATCAGTGAACTTGGAGCTTCGTTCGAGGAACTCTTGGACCAAATTCAACATAATTATTTCTGCTACAGTACCATCAGCCAAAGTGGGCATAGTGCCTTGCAATACATGGGAGGTTTTCTTTGTCAATTCTTTTAAAAAAAAAAATAATTAAAGCCTGGTGCTTTATTAATGAACATTAGTGCCAGATTTACTTACTTGTATGCAATAATGTATGTCATCCTATCTTCTCAGAATTACGTTCCCATACAACTAAACTGCATTGTTTGAGGGAAGCGTATTTTGTCGTGGATTACGTTTGTTTTTGACGGATTAAAAATATGTTTCTAATGATAGTCCGCGTATGGAGGAGGTCATAAACACCGGGCTTTCACCCAGGAGACTGCTGTTAGCGTCCCGTGTGAAACTAACATTTTAATTTACGTGCGTAGCTTAATAACGTAACAGACGTAGTCATTTTAAGCCAAACCATGATGCTTTTACGAAGTAGTTAGTAACTAAAGGCTGGCCCACACCAAAATATTTTTCAAATCTTAACAGATGTTGAAAATGTGAGAAACCCCACACATAACGACATGTTATGTTAAATTTAACAGTTTGTTCCTATAGTGTGTGGAGAGCAACGATTTGGCCAAAACAGCACCTCCACATACTAACAGATCCCATTCATTAACAACGTAAAAAAAAAAAAAGAAATCTTGCAAAATCTCTCGTGATCAAACGTGACTAGGGCTGTCCTGAAAATAATGGGCTTCAAAGCTTCAATGAGAAATATTCAAAGGTATTCGAAGCTTTGTGGCGCAGCGCAGCAGGCTGACACGTGATTCTGTCCGTCTGTCTGTCTCCATCTCATTCAGTGTCGCAGCCGCACAACTGTACACATCTGAGAATAAGTACTAATGATTAATATTGAATATGAATAATTAATAATGTTGTGTGATTATTCCTTATTTCATGGGCTATTTGGGGATTATTATATACTTGTATATAAAAACAAAAAAAATGAAGCATTTGAATAGTGATTTTGAGGTCGATTACAATGACAATGACGCTTCAGAGCATTTGGGTCGGCCCAAAACATGACTTTAGTGTAAACAAACATGGTGGACGATGGGCAGGAAGGATTTGTGATGTCTGAAAATTGAAAAAAAGAATGGATAAAGTCATGGAGACACATTAAATAAACACTTTTTGTTGTTGCCACAAATCAACAAATTGCACCTCCATCTCTGAGGTCCATCTTACTGCTACTTTATGCTTCGTTGTATGCATTAGCTGTGGCCGCCATGACTGCAAGTTGTCCTTCCGCTTCAGTCAGCTTGGTTCCTGATTGGCTATCATTCTTTCCCACGTGACTGCGTCATCGTCTGTCCTCGGGGTTCCCCACACACAACAGGATATCCGATCGTAAATATTGAACATATTTAGGATGGACTATGAAAATACGCTTCCCTCGAAACCTAATTGAGAATGCAGTATAGAAGTATGGGAACATAATTTTGTAGGAGACAGGGTTGATATTTGAATCCCAACTGGACATCTACAAACCTGAATCAAGAGTATTTTTAAATATTTTTCCAATTTAAATGATAAAGCTAACAAGAAGCAAGATATGAATTATATGCTTTACGCATTTCAATGTTAAATTCTGAGTATTACACTTGTCCTTAGGGTGAAACCCTTGCCTAGTATATATATGTGGATCCTTTTTTGAAAAAACTCTGTAATTCGTTTACAAGTTATTATGTCTTTGCAATATTTGATAGATGTTTAGCTGCTCTGTTTATGGCATCTAAGATGTGTGGAGTGAGCTACAGTGCATTTTTTATTTGTATGATAACCAAATGAACTGAAGGAACATACTATTTGAAATGCATCTCTTTTTGTTTACTCAAGGGAACAGGCTTGGCTGGTAGTGGCATTTTACTTTTCTGTATTTTAGATGATTTTTATCCCACCGGGGAGCCGCCGCCGCCGCCGCTGCCGCCGCTCAGCGAGCTCCTGCACCGTGGCGAATAATCCGTAGGTTTTTAGTCGGTCAATAGATAGCTCTGCTTCCACGTACAGTCACGTATTTTTGGGTGGTAAAGAAAGATCATGCACCCCTCGCAGACAGACAGACAGACACCACACACCCGTCTCTCTTTCCATGACATTATGCATGTACAGAAGATTAAGTCATTTAATAAAAGTTTGATTATCTCTCTCCTCAGTCGGCTCGCTTGTGTTCATTAAGACTAATTTGATGTGATGATACCATGCCACTGAGTCGGTAATGCAATGTGACGGTGGCGGGGGGTTCAGTTCCTCCGCCGAGCTCTCAACACACACACACACACACACACACACACACACACTCATGATTCAACATGCCAATCAGCAACCTGACTGCATCAAGGCCACCATCCTGGGATGAGAAACCCCCATCCACTATTGAAATGCATTAATTCCCTCACCTAGTGACAGGGAGGCATATCATGACTAATGTCAACTAAATCTCCAGATAATGGCCTCTTTCAGCTGATGGAAAGTGCTGCAGGCTCTTCCTATAATCCCTATTAGCATTTTTATGAAAAGTTGTAGGTTCTGTCATTTTGAATCGTCAAAAAGGGCAAAAACAATTCATATCCGCCTCGATTTTGTGACAGTAGGCTCCTAGTTTGCTCTTTTACCGGCAACATCGGACCTCTACTTGAGTTCAGACAGCATTAGATCACTCTTTGAATTATAGGTCTCACTGCGTGTGAATGTAGTTTGTCAGCAGAAGTCTTTGTAAAGAGTGGATCTTGAAGGTTTACAAGAAAATGTCAGTGGTAGTCCATGCTGTCATCTTGTATAGTGGTTAGAATTGATCCGATACCAGTATTGGAAATGGATCCAATACTGCAAAAAAAAATCAGGATTGGTTATCCGCAAGTACGTCAGTCTATGCACCGATCCGATACCATAATTTATTAATCTAGAAAAAAAATCAACTTGTTTAACCGGAGATCAGTTCTTCTTCACCGCTCCTAAACAGTAGCATTCACTGTGCTGTCCCCCTGGATGGATCATGGCTGCTGCTGGCAACTACTGTTTTAGAGCAGCGAAGAAGAACTCATTGCAGGTAGTTTGTCACAGCTGTATAATAATAATAATAATAAATAATAATAAAAACAACAGTGGCATCATGTCAAAAATTTGCATTTATTGAGTTAAAATTCTGAAAATGAATGAATAATTTGTGGTTATGATCAGGACTGATGTTGGTTAAAAACATTTAACTCGGTGAAAGTGGAACATAATATTAATATAAAGTATTTTTATAGCAAAATAAAATCAAAATGCTGTTGTTGCTAATCATTGACATATCCCAGACTGTGAACAAATACCTGTAGCATTTAATATACAGAAAATAATTACATTTTTGTGTTGTTGTGTTCTGTTTTTTGTTTTTTTTTCACAAAAAATGGCATTTTAAGGGTTAAATTTCTGAAAATGAATAGTTACATTGGTTGGTTAAAGGATTTGACTCAGTGAAAGTGGAAAATTATATTAATATATAATATGAATATCACCTTATGACCGTTATATATAATTCATTTTTATTTAATTTATTTATTTCCCTAATTTTTCCATGTTGTTTTTGCTGCTGTTAATATACAATTACTTTTTTATTATTTTGGCTTCATTTATAGTGGCATTGTACCAGGTAAGCTACCGGGGAGCCTCAATATATAATATTTTTATGTTTTTTTTGTCGTTTAAGGAAAGCTGGGCAACTTTTTTCAAAGTGAGACACAAGGGTTGGATGGTCTTTTATTTTATATCACTCATTTATTAACTGTTCTTGCTACACTTTGTAATGACGATCATGTGTCCAGTCCGGTTTGTTTGTATGTACGGCTGTGAATAGACACGTCTTCCTCCACAAAGTGCATTAGATCCTGAGAGGCTGATAGTCGGGACAGAGATGAGAGGCAGGCCTTATCTTGTTCTTGTAGAAATCCAGCCCATATTTCATTATCAGTTGGTTTCATGCTCTTGCTTCTCCGGCCAATCTCCTCGATCTCCAGGGTCCCTGGTGCGGGGAAGCACTCATCCACGCCGAGGATGGCAGGGGTCAGGATGCCAGAGAGAGTGAGAACGGATGGGTGGTAAGATACTGAACATATTTGTGCAATTTCCTCTCCCTATTCCTTCTGGTCTACTTTATCACAGCAGAGCCATTTTCTCCACCAGCAGCCTGAAAATGACTTGTGCCTACCCATGCACCTTTTATACCTCATTATCTCAAAGCTAAGTGATATCTGGGGTGACACTTTAAAGCCGGTATTCAAATTGAAGTGTCCTCGGTGATGGGAAATTATAGCGTTCAGACCTTCTATCCCAGCCTAATGTCACACTCTACTTCCAGCAGAAGGCACAGTCTCACACTGTCTTTCATGTTAGGGAGATTTCGTGCCATGAAAGTGCTTTTTGAAGACAAACGGCGACCGCGTTGGAGCTGTAACTGCAATAACAAGACTTCAGACGCCTCGCATGCCCCTCCCCCCTCAACACCTGGACCACATGTGGAGCTGCCCTTTGTTGAAATGCCCTGGAAAAGTCAATGGGATACCAACACATCATCAACTAATGGCGGTCCAAATGCATGACATTTACCAAATGGCATAATTTAACTCATCAGAGGAAATATTGAAGTAGAGGATGACAAATGGGATTGTGCTATCAAGGAGTCACTACAGGAGATGAAGGGGGTCTGAGTACCAAGAATCAGCTGGATAATGAAACGACTTGTCAAAATGTGGTAAAATACACCATTAAAATATGATGGAAATTTAAATAGTATACTGATAATGCTATATTATTAGTCAGGAATTAATAAATTAAAAAGCTATATTCCATTTTCAACCCATTTAGAAGACATTTTAACACATTTTTGACAAGTTATTATTACTTTATCCGGCAGCTATTACATTATCAGCTGCTATAAAACGCATCCGAACAATTCCCATCTGGCCCATTTTTATCACAGCAGCTGTCACCTAAATCACTCTCTTCTGTCTACCCCTCATCATAACCCATTATCCTAAAAAAAGAGAGAGATCTGTTTGAGATGGCACTACAAAGCCATATTCTGCTCTGTCCGTAGGCCTGCTGGCTGGTATCTCCATTTGTCTGGCTCCTATAACTGTAGTTGTGGAGTAGAATAAACAATTTATTTTCTCACATTCAGAAATCTAATCTGCCACGGCAAAAAGAACATTAGTCAGAAACACACTTTGATTTGGACTTCAATATTCATGAGGAAGCTCCGCAGGCTGGAGAACAAACACAAAGCACCTCCAGCTGACAGAGTATGCAGGGCGCCTTGGCTTTTCACTGCAATTGGAGTTTACAAAAGACAAACATTTTATCCTCTAACTTCACCTGAATGTCTGCCTTTTCATGCAGAACCCCTGCAGGTGTAGAAGAGTGTTATATTAACATGTTAGTTTGCCTTTATTTTGAGGTAATATTTGCTTTGTATTGAACTAGTGCTGTACCCAATTGCTTGGCCTCCAGAAGTTCTGCTTGCAGCGTTGTCAAGAACCGCGGTATGGCTGCTTGTACCTCAAGTTTGAAGTTGATCGGATGAACGGATTGTGAGATATGCAAAGGGCATTCATGCATACGTAGACAGATTCCTTCCTATGCTGCTACAGCGCCACCTTTTGGCCAAATTGCATCAAATTTGTCGTGGTTACTCAGACAGTAAATCTACACGTTTCCACCAAATGTGGTCCCAATAGCACAAAGCGTTCAGGAGATAGAACATTTTTTGTAATATAAGCCCTGCCCACAGCATTTGAGCTAACTTTGAGGGCCAAAACTGTCTGAAACATCAAAAATCCACCAAATTAGGTGCCGATTACTCAAAATGTGTGGGAGGAGAAGCAAAAAATCTGATTTGGACACAATTCAAAACGGCGGAAAATCAATGGAGACGCAATAATTTGGTTTCTGAGACTTATGGTTAAAACGTTACAGTCCAAAAAAGTAGCACGTGGTCGCAATAACACAAAACGTTCAAGAGAGATAACATTTTTCGTAATAGAAGCCCTGTAAGTAATACGTAACTATTTACGGCAATCGTCACCAAATTTGGTACAGAATATCTCTGGACCAAGCCATAAATCTGCAACCACACCACTAGACACTGTACCTCTTAAGTACTTTTAAAGATAAAAAGTATCTGTATTGATATTGTTATAAATAACGCTGGTATTACTCATCCTCAAAGAGCTAAGCGATTTTTTTTTAGTCATGAATTTAATTATTTTGGGTTTCAGTTTTTGTGTCCTGTAATGGGCAGAATACCAATCTAGGGGAACAATATACGTACTTGTATGCCATACTTTATTTGACCTTTGCCAAAAATGTGACCTAAAAGTTACCAAAAATATTGTAAAATATTGGTACTGGCTTTTGGGATGTGTACAATTTGCATGAGGTGCTTTTTTTTTCCACCATCTTCTCCAATCCCTCAACTCAGAGGCAAATTAAATGCCGCAGAAATGCCACCTTGAGACTTGAAACAACAAACATCCGATTTGTATTTGGTTTAAGCATGGTGAACCAACCGCGGCAGCACAACAGACCTGTTCAATTTGTTGTGCGCACACACACACACACACACACACACACACACACACACACACACACTCCTTTACAGCAGCAGAGGCAGAGGATGACAGACTTGAGTGGCTTGTTTCTCCTTTGGGAATTAAGTCATCTGCTTCCAAAGATCTCTTTTTTTTTCCTCCCGGGCCCCCGGGGGTTGCCATGGCAACGGGATGTGTGTGTGTGTATATCCCAATCAATCTTTTTTTCAAATGTGTGTCTGGTTGTCCATTCACATCCATCTAAAGAGACACACGCACACGGAGAATTTATATAAAACCGTCACACTGTGCTCAAAATGCCACCCGTATTGACTGGCAGATAGATGATTCAGACTTACTATAAATGAGATGACAGAGTGCTGCTCCACATTCGCCACCCACGGACTCTTAATGGTTGCAGGAAGCATTATCGATGCTTTATCTTTTGAGTTCACGTTTCAACTGTGCGATGATAAACAAGCATTTGTGCTCCACAGAAACTTAACCCAAGCCAGCGAGTCATCCCGGTGGAAGAAGATGGAAAGACCCTATACCGCACTTCCTGTCCTCCTCCAGTGGGGGGTAGTGTTCCCAGCCTGGAGCCCATCAGTGGGATACCACGAGGTAGCCTATCATGACTCTGATGAGGGGTTTTTCTTACAGGCTTATGTGCTCAATGGTCCTCGGTGACTAGCTCTCTAATATAATAGGTTGGTAGAGGTTAGTATGGGTATCCAGTTCCAGATGCTCCTGATGTTAAGTGTTATTTCATATTTCTTCAGTGGAGCTTCTTCTTAGTCAGCGTGGAAGCACTTCTTGTATAAACTCTGTTAGGGATGGCTTAAGGTGTAGGCCATTTAGGCGGTCGCCTAGGGCGCCACCTTCTTGAGTCTCTAAATTATAATTATAATTTAAAAAATAAATGCCGGTGGGCGCCCTTCCTCATTTTCTGCATTGAGGTAACAAATGAACTAATAAATAAATAAATAAAAATACACTTTTCACCCCTGCAACTCTCTTTCTCACACTTTTTCATCTGCCCGGCAGCACTTATTTGTTAATAAAAGTGTAAACTGTAGTGAAACTGATTAAACACTTTTAAGCCAACAATATCTGGGATCAATTGTTTATTTATATTATAACAAATGCAGTTATTTATGAAGATAAAAATCTTAATTTTTGTCTTAAAACCACTGTGATGTCGGATGTGTGTTGCAGTTTCTGGGGCTAGGGTTAAGCTTCGTTTATACTCGCGTGAGACACCGTGGCACGGGCCTCCGTAGACGGCGTGCACGCTACGAGCATGCACAGAGCCGTTTTATACTCGATGCGTTGTTCGTTGCAATACGCTCCGAAACGCCAGAGGGCGTAGAAACTAAATATTCTGTGGATAAGCAAGAAGTCAACGAGTAGTACTGAAAAGGAGAGTAGGCTGCCTGGCAACAGTAGTAAACACTAAACGCCGACGTACCTACCGCCAAACATTGCACTTGTGTACTGTAATTATTACTGTCGCTTACCTCTGAGTCAAAATGACTTTCTGTCTCTCGGTGCTTCCCCTCGGGTCGCCACTCTTTCCATGAGACCCTTTTTTTTTTTTTTAGCTTTTACAAAATGATCTCTCATATCCTTTCACAGCAGCAAAAATCCTCTTCTTCCCCCAGTTGGTTGCTTATTTCTTTCCAAGTATTTAATGTCATGTGACTGTCCCTGTAGTCTCTGAATAAACACCTGTAGAGATGTCTGTACAGGCCAACTTGCTCGAAGGCGTCCATGTTGAAACGAAAAGCGAAGCGTATGAAGTCGGCGCGTAGTTAGAAAAATTCAGAGGTGCAGAACCAACCAAATCTGAATTTCACTTCGGGTACCAAAAGGGCTAGAGCTGGCCCTGAAATCTGTTACATAACAGCCTGCGTCCTCATGCTAAATAGCGATAGATCAATGGTGCAACACAACCCCCTTTTACTCCTGCATGTGCTACTATCACAACCTCATTTACGACGGATCTTGTTTATGAAAGCTTCGTCATTGACTATCAGGTTACACGAGCTGAAAAATGCTGTTAGTCCAGTTCAGTTGTTGCTATTTCCATCATTTTTTCCCCATTTGCTCATCCATTTTAATAAGCCCAAACCTCCAGAGAGGGAGCATGTGAATCTGAATGTTGTTGATGACTCACAAAGTCCATGCAAAAGCAGAATAGGAGGCGGCTCTGGGGAGCATCAACAGCCTCTGAAGGTCACTCTACGCTGTTACCATGACAGCGCCGGGCCTCCCTCCGAGAAGTTGTTGCCGTGCGTGATTTAAGAGGGATACCCGCCTTGGGATGCGTGCGAAAACAACAACTCCTGCTCGGCATGTGCGCGCGCACAAACACGAGCGTCCCCTGCCGCCCTCCTCTTCCCCCTCCCCTTCCCCCTCCTCCTCCTCCTCATCATCATCAGCACTACCGAGTCAGCAGGGGAGAGGCAGAGGTGCAT
>CAKAOI010047836.1:2984-35312 GCA_916701655.1 Sebastiscus albofasciatus
ATTTTTTTTCCATTTGTAAGTCAGCAGAAATATTTTTCTGTCAATATAAACAGATTTTTATCTGTCATCTGTAATGCAGCTGGAGGTATTTACACAGTATTTCTATCTACGAGACAAGACCTTAATAAATTTATTTCTCCTTCTATGAGTCACAGGTGAACAAGGCTTCAACATTTATAATATGAAAATATCAAGCGCATGCATTTTTTAACACACATTTGCTCCACGCGGATGAATCTGTGTCAAATCAATTTCAAAGGTGGCACCCTCGACTTTGACCTTGTCCCGAGCTGCTCAGATTGTCACCGACTTCCATTAATACGACTCAGAGCAATTTCATTGCATGCGACGGACACAAAGCCAACCTCGATGCTTCCAGCGACGAGCACTTTTGCAGGCAGGAGCGAGGTGATATAATGCAAACGCTTTACATATCCATCATATCTGGCAATCGGTGCATTGCAAATAATCATCAGGCTATTTGAATTTAAATGCTTTAACAGATTTTAGGGTTATGAGTGAAGACATACAATTAATTTATCGTTTACATTTTGATATGCAGGATTATTTCTCATGCTGCAAGGTCATTTGTACCCTTCCAGACACACACATACACACACACACACAGAGATTCAACTCCACTACCTGAAGGTGGAGAGCAGCTGCAGTGAGTTTCTGCTCGTATTCTGCCTCCGGAGCACTCGTTGTATAAGTCAGACTCCAGTCAGGCACTACAGACGCATGACTTATTATAAAAAACAACAAAGCTGTAAACCAAGATGAAGAATTGTGACTTCTGCAACTCTTCTCGAGATCTATAATTCACTTTGACAGATGTCAGAAACGGAGCATGTTTATTTTAGCCGCGCCGTGACAACAGGCTGCAAAATATACCTCAGAAAACATCAGAGGCCTTAACATCCTGCAGTCTGTGAATTCTGCGCTCCGCATGATTTATCATTAGCGAGCGTTGACACCATTGAGATGACTAAATTATGATAACAAAGCCCCATGCATCAGAGACTCTTCACTGTGACGAAAGAGGGAAGGCCCGGCCGACTCTACTCTCTCTATGCGTGTCTGCACCCCTTCACAGAGTCTATAGACATTTTAAACATGAGCAGCTGACTGCGAGTGAATGACAGTAAGTGCAACACAGAAGAGCAAGCCTACTGTTTGCACCCAGACACCCCTCAGGATAATCACATTGGTTGTCATCATAGCTTGAACAGTAAGTTGAGACTTCTTTTCTAAACTGGCTCTGGCAACATTTCACACACGAAAACAGTCAAGAGTAGAGTTTTTCCTCCTAAAAGAAACAGAAAAAGAAAGCAGTGTTCCAGTGAAATGAAATGAGTGTGGCCTTTGACTCGGTGGCTTGGTCTGATAAAATTCTGTTCGCTGTCTTTCAGCTCCAGCAAACAGTGGCAAACAGAATGTCGCTAACTGATCGGTACGGCAGTCAATACATCAGCGTGTGCATTGGGATGAAGAAATCAATGTCAGTGCATTCCCATGCCTCCTCCATCTCTGCCAGCCAGCCCTCATACAGGGATGGAAAGCCATCAACTGAACCTACCCAAAGGGGATAGCGCACACACGATATTGATGTTTGAAGGGTTGCCTTGGTGCCAAGAAAGGCCCTTGTAAAAGCCACGGTAAAGGATTACCCAAGCAAGCATGTCCTCCTTCAGCGCAGCCGAGAACACTAGTTTCCACCCTTGGTACCGTTTTGAAGGGTCATTTTTAAACACAGCACGGGATGAAACAAACAACAAGAGAAGCTAGGAGGAACCATCCATCACTCCTACTTGGCTCTACCCTGCTGTTTGTTGAGCTGGAGATAAAGCTGGCCCTTATCTTCAATTAAGCTTGATCAAACATTGTTAAGGCCCAATCTGTAATGCTAAACAAAACAAACCAAGAGGCTCTCCTGGGACACGGCACATTTTTTTATATTGTCAAATTGACTGATAGAAAATTACAAGTTTATTATGCTGCGATGATGGTTATAATGGTGATGCAATAGTCTGCAGCATGGTATCTATTATACTGATAAAAGTGTACTTAAGGATATTACAGCTGTGAAGCTACAGTCACTGCTGCAACAAGCTCAGTTGCACATGTGGGTCAATACAGTTTCATTTTGCCTTACCTTTCCTTATTTATGTAAATCTACACCTATAAATCCAAATATGTAAACCAATTCACTAATTGCATGATTGTCCATAGTTAATCATGATTAATTGATTAATCTGTTAAAAATGTACGTTTAGGGGAGATTTGTCAAGTATTTCATACTCTTATCAACATGGGAGTGGACAAATATGCTGCTTTATGCAAATGTATGTATATATTTATTACTGGAAATCAATTAACAACACAAAACAATGACAAATATTATCCAGAAACCCTCACAGGTACTGCATTTAGCATAAAAATATGCAACTCATGTGTCAACATGGAAAACTCAAGCCCAACAGGCAACAACACCTATCAGTGTGCTGACTTGACTATGACTTGCCCCAAAACTGCATGTGATTATCATAAAATGGGCATGTCTGTAAAGGGGAGACTCGTGGGTACCCACAGAACCCATTTTCCTTCACATATCTTGAGGTCAGAGGTCAAGAGACCCCTTTGATAATGGCCATGACAGTTTTTCCTCGCCAAAATTTAGTGCAAGTTTGGAGCGTTAATTAGCCTCCGTCCCGACAAGCTAGTATGACTTGGTTGGTACCAATGGTTTCTTTGTGTTTTTTAGTTTGATATGATGCCAGTATCTCCACTCTAGCTTTAAAACTGAGCCTGCCACAACCTAAAAACCACAAGTTACGTTAATACATTTAAAAAAATAGATTAATTCAGATTAGATGGAGACAGAAGGATTCTAAAATGATAAAAAAAGAAAGTTTTCACTCTCTTTTCCCTGTATTGACAAAACAGAGGGCAGAATATGTGCTGTGCTTCTGTGTCAGCTGAGAGGTTTTGGTTGAGGTTTGGTGGTTGTTGCATGCAGTTTAGCAGATAAGATTGATGTGCCACTGCTCTGCCAAACAGACAATGTAATTAAAGTCATGCAACCATGGTCTGTACCATAACTGAGGCACAAGTAGCCACTTCTCCGGTCACTCTGTTGAGTACTGACAGATTCTAAATTGTTGCCGGCCTGTTATATATATCTGGGAATAAAATCTGTTTCATCTCAATATTTATAATCAAATACAGCCAAACCTTAAAGTACATGTGAAGCCATGGTTAGTGCTCATTTCTTAAGTATTTTTTTTTTTTTATCAACTGTTTAGTGAGTCAACTAATTTGAAGTAAAAGTGAAGCCAATGCAGAAGTGCCTGTACGTGTATTCTTTCTAACAGCCAGCAGAGGGCGACTCCTCTGGTTGCAAAAAGAAGTCTGATTGTATAGAAGTCTATGAGAAAATGAGCCTACTTCTCACTTGATTTATTACCTCAGTAAACATTGTAAACATGAGTTTATGGTCTCAATCGCTAGTTTCAAGTCTTCTTCAGTACAGCTGGATGTTCATTTAGTAAATTATGCTCCCATTTAGAGTCAAATAGACCATAAAGCAGGTAATGCTTTAGGACGTGGATACCTTGTGATTGACAGGTCGCTACCACGGTGTTGTCCGGTCTGGGAGTTGTCCGTGTTTTCATCTTATAACTTGAACCCTTTCACAGTGTGTTTTCACTTCATGAAAGTTAATTGTAACATTTTTGTCACAAAAAATGTCTTATTTTGCGTTTTTCTTAGCTCCACCCTCTCTCGTCTATTCTGGTTTTAAAAAAAAACACGATGGCGGTGGCCACAAATGCCAGACTTGAGGCTTCAAAACGGCAGTCCACAAACCAATGGGTGACGTCACGGAGATTACGTCCACTTCTTATATACAGTCTATGTTCAGGAGGTTTTAGATTTTAAAATTTGTGGTACATATTTCTTTCCAATACATCAGTATATCTACAAAACCAGACTCATTAAAACCAGTAGTGGGGAAACACTGTGAGGGGAATATGGTAACACAGTAATGCAACAGGCTTGTACGCCATGTTGGCACGCACAGATCGTAGATGTGACATAGTGCGGGAGCAAAGAAAGGGAGTCTAAAATGTTGTTGTTGGTTGTAAAACTGGGCCATTTACATCATATAACATGGTGTCAGAATTGAAGAGTATGGCGCAGTTTCAGCCTCCACTGAGTTTGAGTCTGCAAAGCAATCTAGCCAAACAATTGGAGCAAATGGATTCAGAGGAGGCGATCAAATGCAACACTTTTGAGAAAACAAGAGTGATTTAATAGACGTACTGAAGAGGAAGTTTCAGGACTACTGTGAGCTCAGAATAAACTTCACTTATATACACGAAGCCCAGAAACCGGCAGAACCCAATGACGCCACAGATTTATAAATAAAGCAAAAGATTGTGAATTTGGACAGCTGCTTGATTCCCTGCTACGTGACAGAATAGCATCTTGTTTTAACGGCCAGGTGAGAGGCAGACTGTTAAGAGAAGCACATTAGAAAAAGCAATCGATACCCGCCTTGCACGTGAAATTACATCCAGCCAAGTCAAAGCACTGACAAGAGAAGTGGAAGTCAACAGAATAATAACAGTCAAGCCAAAAGACAACAAAGTCAAAGCATACGCAGTAAATCTTGTACAAAAACTCGCAGTAGACGTGGGTTCAAACAAGGAACAAAAAACACGTCCTGCCACTGGACAGACATGTAAATCATGCCACAAGATGAATCATTTTGCAGAGATGTGTAGATCACAGGGTCAGCTCCAGCATGGAAAGAAAGTGCATGAAATTGGGCAGTGAGAGTGAAAATGACATGTTCATAGGGACAGTTAAAGAGGAGCATGAAAACACCGGGGTGACGGAGTCTGCAGAGACAGAATCTCAGGAAGAAAAATGCTTGAGAATAAAAGAGAACATTTTGGACTAGACACAGGTGAAGACTGCAATGTCAGTTAAAACATTCAATGCACTGGATGTTAAGAGGCAGGTTCAAGTACAAGCAAACCTGTTGCCTCCTCTGGTCATAAGATAGCACCACTGGGCAAGAGAGCACCAATGTGGGAGTTCAAGCAGTGAAGAGTGCATGATGTTGAAAAGGGAAAAGGACATTGTTAAAGACTATGATGATGTCTTCAATGGTGAGCACCACATACAGATCGACCACACAGTTACACACTATCCATTGCTCACTATTGAGGAAGTATATGCAAAATAAAAACTTCTCTGTGCTAATCAAGCCTTCTGGCAAATACAATTTGATGATGAAAGCTCAAAGCCGTGTATCTTTAATAACCCCAAAGGAAGATACAGATTCCTGCCATTGCCGTTTGGGAGTTCATCGGCATCTAAGGTGTTTCAGACGGTCATCGCACAGATCGGAGTTTGATCAGAGTTCGCGAGTGATTGACGGCTGTCTAAGTTGAATGAACAGCCAATAGGAACGCTCTCTCTCTGAAATGACCTGATTTTTTGAAGCCTGAAAACAGAGCCATGAAGTGCAGACGTCTCCAGACAGAGCACATGACTTACAATATGCTGAAAGGTTATTATGGAATCTTTGCCCAATGATGCCAAAAACGTTGATGTCGATGTTTCCAATGCATGTTATTCCTGATGTCATCATCTCAGATAATGGTCCTCAGTTTTCCAGTGCTGAATTCAAAGACTTTGCAGAAAGTTGGCCGTGCCCAGAACTGTACAGACTATTAGAAATAATGTAATAACGACGACCACTACATTGCACTGTTTGGAGAGTCGTAATACACCGCTGGAGTTTAGGGTTATCGCCGGTGCAGTTGCTGATAGGACGTCGGCTGAAAGGAAAACTGCCTCAGCCTCCACTGGAAACAGTCCAGCTACGCAGGCAGTTCAGTGAAAAGCAGGAGAAACAAAAACTCTACGACGACAGGCAAAACAAGACAACTATCTGATCTGCAAGCTGGAGAAAATGTCAGGATACAAAGAGGAGAGATATGGAAAGCCAGGTGTGGTCCCGCACAATGTGTGAAAAGAAAAGAGAAGAAAGGGGCACGTGTAGATCGTAGATGTGACGTAATGCGGAAGCAAAGACGGGGAGCTCAAAATGTTGCTGCTGCAAAGCGTGGCGGGTAAAGTTATGTTCACAATGAACCGCAGTTATCTGGCTCCATTTATCTGACAACAGGAAATTACTGATTGGGATCACTAGTTGTAATTGTGAAAACAAAGCCTTGATTAAATCCTTGTGTTGTAAACACTGCCAGCAAATGTTGTTCATCCAGAGGAAATGACAAATAGCATGACACACACACACAAAGCTGACAGCAGGGCTATCTTCCCGAACACTGCTACAATAGATATTGTGGAAATAAATAATTTTTGACACTGTTAATCCGGCAGTATTTATATATATTATAATATTATACATTATATATATATTATATTACACTTTTTGGCCTCTTGGGGGCAGTATAACAAGCTGTAAACACAACACTGACATATTATCACTTTTTAAAGGTGTTATTATAGATAATGTGTTAGTAAACAGTTGCTTATTTAAACATCCTGCAAATATGGAGTATTAGCATTTCTTTGGCATCGTGTTTGTGGCCACTTGGTGAATCGAGTCAAGTCAAAATATCCACTCTCATTTTAGCTCTGTTTTTGGTCTCTACCAACTCCTGATGGAAATATCTGACTCTCTAGCTGCTAGATACTCCACTATGTTCACCAGCTAGTCACTAACTTTGTTTATTACATGGCTTTGTTGAATACTCGATTCTGATTGGTCAATCATACCGTCTGTTATTTATTTATAACAGACTGTTTCTATGTATAACAGACCATTGCTATGGGTGCAGTTCTGGTATCAGACCATTTTTGTGTCAAATTATTGATTTCTTAAGTACGTAGCCGTGTAATAAGCAGGATAATGTACAGCTAGTGGGTCATTGTTGTGAAATAAACCCTGATGCGAAGCGGCTCGCTGTACATTATCTCTTACCTGTCGTTCGATGCTGGACAGTTTGTGTAAAGTCAGTTTATCTGAGCTTTTTTGTGCAGACAGGGTTCATGAGAGCGGTGAAAATGAACCAAAATAATGATTTAAAAGAAGGTGAAACACTCCGTAGAGCTGAGGGGGAACTGCTGAGTCGGGTGATAATTGACTGACAGTGGAGCTATAGGAATGTGGATCACAAAAAAAAAATCAGTTGAACTCATTCTTTGGGACAATAAAATGTCCACACCAGTGTTACTACTTCATTTCACGTCATCATATTTCAGCAATCTGGGCGCCGTGTTTAGTTTCCACCACCAGCGGGGGGGAAAAACAAAACAAAACAAAACATGCAGTTGTATTCCTTGAAACAGGAAGTATATCATTATTCACGCCCCACCACAGTCCTGTTTCAGATATACACACACACAGAAAAACAACATCCTATATTGTTTGTATATTGCCTGCCAACCAGCCTGCAATTTAGCCCGAGTCAAGGCTGCAAACAACATTAGCCGCAAGTTTAGTATCCTGAATTAAAATAGATTCACAGCAGTGTGCTGCGGTAGAGCAGTAAATTACGGGTGCTTGTACTCTCGTGAAACTGCAGGTAGTTGGTGAGTGATCATTTGTAGATTGGTACAGCAGAAATAATGGCACACTTAGACCGGCGCAGGTCATTTTGTAGGGCAAAAAAAGCCTTGTTAAAACAGACTCGCACTGCACACCCTCTTAAAAGGTTAATCTGACAAATGACGTGATGACATTACAATCTGATAATTAAGAAGCAAACAGCACTTTTTTCCCACAGTGAAAGGCCCCCTGATGACATTTTAAAGAAGCAGAATAAGAGAAAAGAGAACTTTGTCAGATCATCCCGAGCCTTCTGCACCACTTTGTTTTATCACCTTATGATTTTGAGTTTATTGTAACACATAAATCATCTCTGTATCATACTTGAGAACATCCACATGTTTGTTTTACCCATGAGCGGTGACCTCAATACACCAAACAGTCTTTACAGAAGACCAAAGCATGAGTATAAACAGATAAATATGAGAGGTTGACCCTGCTGAAATCCCCAGTTTAATTAATGCCAGGTCCCCTCTCTGTAATTTGAAGTCTCCTTTATTAGAAATTTTAAAAGTGCCCTCCCAAGGGACGCTCTGAGTCACAGGGAAATTGTGGCACAATATGTTTTTAATTTCCCAGGAGGTACTTGCACAGCAACTATTTAACGATGGAGCAGCTTTGCTGAATGAAACTAAAAGGTATGCTTTTTTTTTTTCTTCTTATGTCATCATGACTGGCCCTAACATGAAATATTCGGCCTATTTGCATGGTCCTCCCTTGCTATTATTCAAAGCTTAGTACTACTTACTGCCTTCCACTGGGACATGCACTGTCCTGCTGCTGCAACAAACTGCAATACAACTTCAACTACAACTACAACCAAACGGAAACCACATCACAACAATTAAAAGACAAAGAATTGAGAGTTTCATCAGAATGCGGCATTTTTAGAGATAAAAATTAAATGCTGATAACTTAATTCGTTGCCTTTCATTATGCCATAATTAGATTTTTCTAAAACACAATTGACATAAAACAATGAAAGAAATCGATTTGAGTTTTGTCCTTTCTTTTTGACATCATGAGATGAATGACATTAATTCACACAACACTACAAAAGACGTGCTTGATGTAAAAATAGTAGGGCTGTCAATCGATTAAAATATTTAATCACGATTAATCTGATTGTCCATGATTAATGGCACATTTTTCAGCTGTTTAAAATGTACCTTAAAAGGGAGATTTGTCAAGTATTTAATACTCTTGTCAACATAAGAGTGGACAAATATGCTGCTTTATGCAAATGTATGAATAAATCTATTACTGGGAATCAATTAACAACACAAAACAACGACAAATATTGTCCAGAAACCCCCACGGGTACTGCATTTAGCATAACATATATGCTTAAATCATAACATGGCAAACTCAAGCCCAGCAGGCAACAACAGCTGTCAGTGTGTCAGTGTGCTGACTTGACTATGACTTGCCTCAAACTGCATGTGATTATCATAAAGTGGGCATGTCTGGAAAGGGGAGACTCGTGGGTACCCACAGAACCCATTTTCATTCACATATCTTGAGGTCAGAGGTCAAGGGACCCCTTTGAAAATGGCCAATGACAGTTTTTCCTTGCCAAAATTTAGCACAAGTTTGGAGCGTTATTTAGCCTCCGTCCTGACAAGCTAGTATGACATGGTTGGTACCAGTGGATTTTTAGTTTCATATGATGCCAGTATCTTCACTCTAGCTTTAATACCGAACCCGCTACACCCAAAAAAACTTAGGTTGCTTTAATGCGTTTTAGAAATTAATGGTTATCATGATTATCCTTTTGGCCATAATCGTGCAGCCTTAGTCATGAGGTCACATTATGCGACCAAAAGGTCAACACAATAAATATCTTCAGTATATCATCATCAATGAAATCAAAATCACATTACAAAAAAAATATAAAAATTACATAAAAATTGTAATGGAAGATAGCTTTAATTTCCAAGTTTTACATAAAACATTATTTTATTCAACTTTTTTTTTTTTTAAATTGTAGTGGTTATTATTACATTATTATTAAAGCATTTTCATGTGCAACGGCCACCTGTTCCAATTCCTGTCACCACAGAAGCGGGAACAGGTGCCTACCGTGTGGTGGTATTGAAACTCTGTTGTCATAAAATATTATATCTATTCTCAGTTTTAGTTGTGCCGTCCTTCAAGGCAAATCTCTCAAACTGTTGGTCGGAGTTGTATCGGGTTTGAACCCAAACCAACAATAGTTCTGAGTCGTTCAGCAAAGTCGCTGAGAGATCAATACGTGTATTTTCGCAGACCTTCAAACCACCAACAGAGTGAGCAGTCAAAGAATCCCAAAACCAGATAAGTATATTTTTCTTCCTTCAAGGATTTAAAGGTTGAAAATATGAGCAAATCTATTAAAAGCCAGATAAAGTAGTGGCTCAAAGAGATTCAAGGTCAGATCGATGCGTTCCACTCAAGTTAGTTTGGGGCTTCTCTGGCAGTCCTGATGTCTTTGTCACATTGGCCAACCCGATGACCCTATTAGTGAGGTTCAACTATCCCTTCATCAACACCAAAACAGAAATACAGTATATTACTTTGACCAAGTAGCTTCCTTTCCCTTTAATGAGGCACCTCAGATTGTGTCTTTGACCACAGCTGTAATAATCAGGCTCTTCTCCGCATTGAATCTGTTCCACTGCTGCGTTTTGATTTGGGTCAAAGCTGCAAAAGTCACTTCACACAAGAAGTCAGATCCAAAGGATAAGGGTTCATTAAGGCCATATTTCCCCAAGTCTGGACTCTGCGACAGTGTCTTGTCTGTATCTTTAATCTTTGGCCCACAGTCTGAGGACACATCCATCAACTGTTCCTGCAGCCCAGCAAGCCTGCTGCTGCTGGCTGCTCAGTCCAACTGAAAGAGTTCTTCGCCCGGTCCAGTTTAACAGATGTCCTGTCAATATGACTCAAATATGAGCTCAACTCACTGAGGAGCTCGGGGAAACACGTTTTCACCATTTTCACTACGGGAGCTCTGTCCGACTGAGGAGCGGCTCACATTTCCGTCCTCACATCTCCTCTCCCACAGTCTGACCTTGCTTATGAAACCATTAACCTTGTAGGATTTCTGTTTCTTTAGTGATAAGTACAGTTCCTTCACTTTGGACGATTCGGATGCTCATTTAGAAAAGCACGTACCTCAGTGTGAGGTTAAAGAAAAAGTATTTTTCCACAAGACAGCCACCTGATGAAGCAGCTGAGGAGCGGCTCTGATCCGCCGTCTTGACAAAGACTTTGAATCAGTCTGTGATTCACAGGCCTGAACTGCATGATGTCCGTTACTTCACTCCCTCACTACGCTCACAACAGAACCTGATGATGGAGGTGAATGATGCAGCGAGGCCTTTCCACATCATCTGAAAATGCCCCAGAAGGCCGTGCACTCTTCTCATCAACGCTGCTGCTCAGTCGGTATTTATTCAACTGCAGGAGTTCTACTTCAAGGATTGTCAGTCTTATAAAACATGTCCAACACCTTTTTTTTTTCTTTCAGTTTCTGTATTCCAAATCGCATACTTTATCTTTTCATATGGATATCCTCATAACATTGTGCCTTGAACTTTGACGCTCTTGCTCATTCTGTATATCTGCAGCGGATTAATCGCAAATGAATGGCATATTTTATATCTATTCAAAATGTACCTTAATGGGAGATTCGTCAAGTATTTAATACTCTTATCAACATGAGAGTGGGCAAATATGCTGCTTTATGCAAATGTATGAATATATTTATTATTGGAAATCATTTAAAAACACAAAACAATGACAAATATTGTCCAGAAACTCTCACAGGTACTGCATTTAGCATAAAAATGATGCTCAAATCATAACATGGTAAACTCAAGCTCATCAGGCAACAACAGCTGTCAGTGTGTCAGTGTGCTGTACTGATGGATTAGGTTTTCTAGTTTCATATGATGCCAGAAACTGAGCTAGCTACAACCTAAAAATCGCAAGTTGCATTTAAGAAATTTGTGGCTTTAAAACAAATTTGCATTAACGTGCTATTATCGTGTTAACTTCTGCAGTCCTAGTATTGATCAACATTAGCTTTTGGGCTTGTCTGCAATGTGTGTGTTGTTATGCACACAAGCTATTGGCAAATTATCCAAAGTGTGAGAGTTCTGTATTAGTGCTGGGGAATGAGTTTTATAATGGAAAAGCTGAAAATCAACCTCTCATGATTTAGTTATGTGTGTGATTTTATTTCCCTTCTATTGTGAAAACATACGGTATCTATTAAATAAACTTGTATTTCTTGTTGTAACTGTTACTGTAGAATCTACCGCTGTGTGCTGTGATGCCCATTTAAAAAAAAAAAAACAGTAGAAAATGCTGGCATAAGGATAAAAATTATTTAGCTTTGCTGGACATTGACCATGCCATGGTTGGCTATTTTTGCTCCAGTTCAGCATCTGTGCTGGTGTGACATACGGGACGGTGTCAACACACTGCAGAGTCAACACACTGTCAGGCCTTGTGGTTTCTGCTCCCTGGTGGGAGACTTAAAGCGTACAAAGCACTGACGACGGCTCCTGGTAGAGCTCGGGTCACTGCAACGCCAGTTCCTTCACCTCACATGCTGTTTGTGAAGATAAATAAAATCTTGAGCTTTCTAAAGTTTCTCCCTGAACATAGAAGTGAAGTCCACAGCCCACAGCGAGAAGATTAGGATTTTTTTTGTTTGTGGCTTTGATGTTGGAGCTCTAATGAGAACACATTACTACATACCTGTTGGGAAGAAACACACTCAGCAAATCAGTAAGCTGCTAAGCAGCTGTTTGAAGCGCCCTTGCTCGTTCCCTTCGCTTCACATTTTAATGTGGAGCGATACTGTCTTCTAATGTGCTTGTAATATACTGCGTGTTCCTCAAGATGACACAAATCAATAGATATACTAATCCTGGTGTACCCAGTGGGGCATTCTCTTATCCTGCTGGATTTTCACACACTAACTTAAAAAATCCGTTGAGTGGTCTTTAGGGCAAGTTTCTTATTCCTGTCAGAAGCAAGAGGGATTACGTACGATACTTAAAGCTTCACCCACTTGGAGTTTAACTTTTTTCCACATGAGGCGAAAAGAGAAACTAAAAAAAAAAAAAGACGTTTTACATTCACTGACATCGTAGGACGTGATAAACAAACCTTAAAAACAGGGTTTGTGCAAAGATTGCCCCATCAAACTGGCAGATAAAATGCCTTCTGTTTTCTCTAGTTGTTGACATTTTCTAAAGTCAGTGGTGAAGATGGAAGAAATGCTTTGAATGTGTGTGAATCCACAACGGTGCAATTGTGCCACAAGGAAAAAAAAAAAAAAAAGACGAGACGGGCTGCAGAGGGAGCAAGGAGGTTGGGGTTGTATTTCAACAGCTACACACTATTTATTGTATGAAGAGGTTAAAACAACATCTGCAGCTCTGACAGTCGTGTTAAAATCACATTTCAGCTGTTAATTAGTGAGCAGTCGCGGCACATCTGGGCGGTAGCACACTACACCTTGGAAGGAGGTGAAGTTGTGCCAGAAACCCCTAACCCTGCCTCTATAGTAGCACGTTACAGCCAACTACTGAGCTCAAATAGGTTTAGAAAGCTTTGCCTGTTTAATCACTGTGTGAAAAGTACAACGTGCCAATGAGTGGGTGACTTCTTAAAGTTCAAACTACAGTACAACTTCCCTCTGAGTTTGACATGTCGCTATTTGCGTCACCGTGAGCAATGAGTGTTTATTTTCTTGTCCAAATAGCGAATATGTGATGTACTGGTAGTCTTGGTCAAGCTCTGCTCTCAGACAGACTGGTGATTATATTCATAACTGAATATATTTTACTTTAATCCACTCCCCTGTTTGCTTCAGTGATCCTCTTACCAGAACTTATTCCACATTAAGGGTGTTTAGAGTTGACATGTTCCTGCCTGCTCCCTCCTTTCCATCAATCTACGACTCCAACGCCGCTGTTTGTTGCTATTTTGAGAGTATCCAAAGAGGATAAAATGAGACACCTGACTGATGGTAAATTATCCCCCCTCTCTCCCTCCCCAATCCTTGAACTGTGCGTCAAAGCTCAGATTTATGACTCAACTCACATCTAAGAGGGCTTGATATCCGACATTGTCACAGAGTAAAGAGCTGGCGTGTAATTGAATTGAAAAGCACAAAGCCAGTGGTAGATCGCACTGGAAATTCCCAAAGCCTGCAGATTTGAAACCAAGTCACGACCCTAGTAGCCATAAGTGCCATCCAAGTCAAATCCCAGTTGCTTGCACGTGTCTGTCTCTGTCACACGGAATCCAAATTCCCCCATCAATCGTGGCGGTGGGCGACACGATCCCTGACAACTTTTCACATCAGTCTGGGGATTAGAGGCATAAGGTTTACGCTGGCCTTGCCAGAATCCAGGATAACATTTTTTGATTCAGCAATTTAAACTAATTTCAAGGCTGGCTCTGCAGCAATTTTCTGGATCAATGGAATGTCATAGCTCACTTGGTCACTAGTCCTCTTATCGCGGGTACCTAACACAGGGGGATGCTATGCTAATTGCCTGGTTTGGAGAGCAGAGGATCTTCATTTCCTCCATCTCAGCCTGACGTCTGACGGCCAGAACCAAACATTTGATATGATTGATTGTAGTCGTTACCGGACAAACAAAAGTCTCTACATGCAAAGACAAAATGTCAACATGATGTGTTGTGTTATTTACACAGAAGCAGCAGACTCAGACTTACTCGTGTGCTTGGGGTCTATTTATTTTCCTTTTACACAATATACAAATTAACTGTAACTTTCCTAAAATAATAATAATGTGCTGTTTTTCTTCAGATGACATTAATTATACAACTAATAATGTTTTGTGAAGAAATAAGTTTCCTATGATGGTTGTTTATTCAGTCGGTAGTATAACGTGCCAATGTGTGGGTGACTTCTTAAAGTTCAAACTACAGTACAACTTCCCTCTGAGTTTGACATGTCGCTATTTGCGTCATCGTGAGCAATACGTGTTTATTTTCTTCAGATAATTAATAACAACTAATAATGTTTTGAGAAGAAATAAGTTAACATTTTCCTATGATGGTTGTTCCTAGTGTGTTAAATTAGTTGTTATGATGAGGGTTAAACCACTTTTTTATGGACGTGACTGGTGTCTTCTTAATTTGTTGGGTCTCATACTGTCAGCTGCCAGAGTTTCAGACATAAAATACACACTGGTCTCTCCTCATCTCCCACCGCCTTCGTTATTATTTATATTCATATAAATGTAATTTATGGTGCTGTTGGATTGCTGCTAGACCGCCCCGTTAATACAGGTACATGCAGGAGAGAAGACAGTTTTTAACCGCAGTGAAACTGTTGTTTTTGAAAGGCAAAACAAGGAAAAATATGGACTGAAGCAGAATATTTCGTTGGATATAAACATGTAGTGAATTTTGGAAAGAATTACAATCTATCGTTTCAATAAAGGACAGGCAATTATAGAGAAGGACGGAGCGCTGCGTCGCTCGCTCTGTTTGTGTTTGAGAGACAGGAGGGAAGAGAAGGTGGAAGGTACGTTCATGTTTCTGTAGGTTTAATAATAATGTTCATCTCCGAAGCGTCGTCTGTTTTTTTTTGTCCCTGTCAAATATCTGTCCATTCTGTAAACCTACAGATTACCTGTCTGAATGAACATCACTGCTACCAAGGATGTATAAAGAGACAATTTGTTTACTGTTCCTCCGTGAAAAAGATTCCAACGTCAAAACATTAATTGCGCATCACATTTTCCCCCGGTCACCCACGCCTCACCTGTCATGCCTCTGACCCCACACATTGAGAACCATTGGCGAAACAAGTAACATCAGCTAAGTTAACACTGCTTAGCTAATGTCAGCGAAGGACGTTAGTGGGCTAAAGACACTGTCTAAGGGCTGAGGTAATCCCACAGAGTAAATGATCTCAATAAACTAACTGTGGCATTATTGTAAAATATAACGTTAGTTGCTCTAACGAGGGAAACCTAAAGACCATAAAGTAAACATCATAAATCAGTCGGCATCTCAAACAGAAAGCATATAAAGTGCTAACCGTGTTAACTGGTGACTCTGAGCCGAATGCGTCGTGGTTGCTCGTAGTGACGGCAGCTGTGTCCTTGTAAAAGCCTTCAATTTGACCTTAATCAATATTAAATACATACTCATCTGTGTTTATTATCGTCCAACCTTTTACTTAGGTTACCACGAGCAACTATGGACGCTTTCGGCTGAATGTCACCAGTTAAGTCACTATGACTTGCCACCGCAGTAATGGCGGCGGCGCTAGATGGCGGAACACACAAAGCAGTCGCTGGATTCGTCTGAAGTGTAAAAATAAATCTAGTGGAAGAATAACAAAACTGTTGTGTTTCAAATGTAGTCTTTTTATACTTGCATCATACGCCTGGGGCAAAGATAGTTGAAATGCATTGACTTCTGAATGGATGCTGACTGAGGCAACGTCGTGACATTCAATGTATGTAAATATATGCCATTCCATTTGAGTGGACTGGTTAAAAGATATATATTTTTTGATTGCTATCCAATAACCATGAAACCGGAGAACTGGACATGCATTGTTGTAAGAGCGGCTGGAGCCCCGAACGCTGGAGCCTGAAATAAATAAATATCTTCAAATCATTTCCGTAGTGTGGCTTCAGGGAGGCACAGCTGAGGACATTATCTGTTGGACTCTTTATTGGTGCTTCTGGCTCCCCTCATTTCTTTGAACATGAGTAACTCAAATGTTGCAACTGAATCTTCAAGTCATTAAATCTGGCAAGCGCAAAGAAAAGGAAAAGGAAAAGAAAAAACTGACAAAATTACCAAAATTGCTGTAATCTGTGACATATTCAGCAGGGTTTCCTTTTCTCCTCATTTCTGCAGACACGCTTTTTCAAGACTGGCTCGGGACGAGACCAGAAAGCATTTTGGGGAAAAACGGTTCTGTCTTTTTTTTTTTTTTTCCTGGCAGGGCCTGTTCCATTTTCTTATGTTTCAATTGCCAAGGACAGCGCAAAGCCACATAGGGTTAAAAAGCAATTTCCTACATCATGACAACTGTACAAATGTATGGTGGCAAATGTTGGAGGAGAAAAGGGGGAGGTGGGGGTAGATAAGGGGGTGAAAGACACCGTGGTGGCAGTGGTGGAGTAGAGAGGTTAATCCTGCTGTTTAATCTGTGGAGGTATGGGGGGGCCTTATCTCTGCCGCCTGCTGCCGTTGCGCTCTCCTTCAGCATCCAGCATCCCTGACTGTCTGACATCACTCAGCGCTGGGGTGTGGTGGGGGTTGGCTGGGGTGACGGAGGGGGAGAGGAAAGACAAGCTAGCTGCAGCTACATTAAGTGCCAATGCTACCACAGGAATATACAATACCCCGCCTTTCCCCCATTACCCTCCCACCCTGCCATGTTGTGACCACAGAGACTCAGATGCCGCTGATTCTGTTCAACATCCTGCGGGACCGAACACTGACAACCTCCATTTCCATATTTGTTTTGGTGAAAACTGCGATGAGGAAAGAAACCAGCGAAGAACTCATTGGCCTGCTATCTGACAAGACTGTTGGCAAACCGAACAGCTGTCAGCTACCCTCAGGCAGCATAGAAACAAGAAAAATCCCACATGGGCATACATTTTAGCTAGCATGCCTATTTGGAAAAACTGAAGCACAGATATTCATATTTGCAGCCACAACTCACTGCAACTTAGCTCATGGCTCTGATTAGGAGATGACAGTATAATATGCACAAGGGCAGCTAGTACTGGAGGCCTGCAAGCAAGCTCAACTCAACTGTTATTAACAGCTCAAAACAACTGACCCGCCTCCAGGAAGAGGGGAAAGATCTCTGAAATCTTTTGATGATGACTTCCACTTGACCTTACAACCACCATTTAGGTTTCAGCCTTGGATCCAAGAAGCTTTTCTGGAGGGCTCTATGAAACAAACGGGAGCCTTGATGACTGCGAGTGGAGAGAGGTATCACTGCATTCACTGATTTAGAGGAGCAGTAATTATAAAAATCAGCATAAAGAGGGAGACGACATCAAGTGACTTCCTTCATTTGATTTCCATCATACTAGTACTGTTCCTGTCCTTAAAATAACCATGGCATAAATTAATGTGGAGAAAAAAAAATGGTGTCATTCCTTTGGATGTTCTTTCTATGGACAATTTCAGTAACACTTCATTTTACAGGTCCGCAAATTTCATGGTAATTAGATGATAATTAGCAAGTAACCTATTTGAAATTTCTTTGGAATTACTACCAAATTACCCCGATATTTATCTCTAAATTTATCGAAAATTACTTTATTATAAACATTATTTAATAATTATATTCTAAAATAGCATATCATTATTAAAATAAGGCCCTTAGGCTTGAAAAGCGTCTGTGCGATGCTCTTCATTGGAGGTGGAAAACCAAAACTAATAGAAGACACTTCTGATCAGACACAAATCTCACCATTGTGTGACTTATTGTCTACACAAATAGCACGACATTATACAGACATTCCCCGTGTCATTTTAGGCTTTTTTGCGTTTATTTGTGCGCCACACAACAACACTATGGTAATGTCCAGTTAGGTTTAGGAAAAACGTCATGGTTGGGCTTAGAAGAAGTACGTAAACTAAGTAAAATACATCTAAAATGCGGTGTCTCTCGATTTTTGTTCTGTCACTAGATCTGAGCGTAGCATATTCACATGGACACATTTACATTGCAGTCAGTACAGACTACATGGCGTACAAATGGCACGCCAAAAGTAAGAAAGGTGTCGTTATTGGACACTAAATGCCTTTTCGTGCGCCAGCTGTATATGGAGATGGTCGATGTGTTCACAACCAGTTAAGGAAAGAAAACTTTATAAACCTTTAATAACAACGCTGTCAGAAGCCACTAGAGTACTATAACTCGGCAGTTTGACGGCAGTTTCTAACAACCTAATTTTGCGTATCACTTTCTAACACAACACGAGGAAGAGTTACAAGTGTTGGCAGGAAAGTTGGCCTTTTTTTGGACTTTTGGACCTAATTAAAATAACCTGGCGTCCACGCTTTCCCAACAGTATATTCCTGCAGAAAATGGGCAACCCTTAGCTATGATACTGAAAGAAATAAACAGACCAACAAAACAAATCCGCATCCCAAGCCTTGGGCTACAAAAACAATTACCAGAAAATCCATTTATACATTATACAGCTTCCTATTCTTTTAATGACTCTATTAATGATAACATTCCATTGACTGGCCAAGGCCCCAACTCTTTTGTCCGTTTCGTTTATTTTTATAGAGCAACATGAGAGAAAACGTTTCGAGATAAACTGCCTGTTGTCTTTACAGAGTAAATCTGCAATAAAATCAGCAGTTATGCATCAGAATGTGTGAGGTGTTGGACAGCCCAGTCGATACTGTATTTGTTTACACAGACAACTTTATCCAAATGCCAGAATCAGGAGAACAGAGATCCTAATCTGTGCTTGTATCTAAGTACAATTTCTGGAGGTGATTCACTGACAATGTTGCTTAGGCAGCTTTAACAGGCTCACAGTCTCTGAGCCTTTTCATAAAAAGGAGATTTGCAGATATGAAAATATGTCCTCAGTCCTGGAAAATCCCCTTAAGTACTGTCGGTGTCCACAAATAGTCATTTTCAACCTCACTGTTCAACAACTATAAGCCCCAGGAACAAATTTAGGAACCACATGTTCCTTTAGTGCATTCGTTTTTGTGTTTCCACTGCATCCGAAAAAGTGTAAAGATTGGGCAAATGAGACTGCTGTCAGATTAAAAAGCGACTGGGTGCTTTCAAATGTCACTTTAGCACGTGACGAGACATTAACGCAGAGTCATCGAGATGTTCTCCGGACAGGACATGTGCAAAGGTGGAAAGGGAGATTAAAAACCCCAGAATGCCCAGACAGCTGTCTCCAAGGGGGACTGCCCTTATCAGAAAAATTACGCCACTGGTCATTTGCTCAAATGCTTTAAAGCAGCAAAGGCAGAAGAAGTGTGACGTTTTTACACAGCCCACAAAACATCTTAGAACGGAGGTCAAGGCGGATGGTTGGGTGTTCGAAACGTGTGACATTGACGCCAGAGATCGCAATGTCTGATCTTCTACTAATGGACCATAGAGGTTGCAGATAACGAAAACGCTCATATGAGTATGCACCCGATTCGACTGGTATCAGGACATTAAATAGGTGTTATCGGTTGCTATAAGCACCATGGATGTGGGTCATTTGGGGCTCACTAATTCTACTACTATGTTGTAAAAATGAAAGTGAAAATTAAAAGCAACATGTTCTAAAAAAAACTGAATGAAACTGAATGAAACGTCACCTTTTGAACACAAACAAAAAGGCTTTCTTTAGGTTTAGGCAACAAAACCACTTAGTTAAATTTAGGGAAAAACATCATGTTTTGGCTTAAAATTACTACGTTGTGAAAGTGAAAGTGAAATTTAACACTTCCGAACACAAAGACAACTACACATTGTTGGTTTCAGGGTGCAAACTCCGGTCTCCTGGGTGAAAACCATCCATCGCCCCCAACCTATATCACATATGGAGTGTCACACTGTTTATACTACAGCGCCTGACTTCCGCTTCTGTCATGATTACTAAGGTCACTAGAGATCACCGTCATGTTCTTTTATACCTTCTATCAATGATCTACCATGTGAATAGATGATAAAACCTACTAGTTGGTGTAGTAGGCCCCTATTGACCGACATCTATGGCGTTGATAACACCTATTTAATAGCCTGACAATACCCTAATTAGCTGAAATATATGAGTAATTTAACGCAAATAAGTGCCATATAAACATTTATTACATAAAAAAAATCCCTTCCCTAGTCCTAATATTGATGCTAGTAACAAACAGTGGTGCGGCCTGAATGAAATGATGTTGTAGTGCTAGTGAGGTTTTCCTAAGTCTAAAATTTGCTTTATGATTTTGCTGACCTTTTTCAAGCTTAAAGACAGATTTGTGTTCACAAATGTTCTCTGACTAAGATTAAATGTTCAGCATGCTTAATGTTAATAATTAATTAAAAAAAAATTTCACTTATGTATGAAGTGTTTAACACATTACATAACATACTCTCCTGAGAGCACTTATAGAGCGCAATAGTGACTAGAGAAATTAGCAAAATGTGGGACGATGTTTTCAGCTTTTTAATTGAGGTAACACTGTATTATTTTCTTCCTCTGTGGTAAGCCGCAGCCAGCAGTGTTAATGCACAGTTGATGGCTAATGACAGGTGTATTAAGTGATCATGGGATTTTAATGGCCACTTATCCGGGGCTGTCAAAGGCAGAGTCCACAGAAAGCTGCTGGGAGCTGCTACAGCTGCTGTCTGTCTGCCAAATGGGCAGCTTTCTGCTCTCAGCCTCTCCGTTTCCCCCAAGTTTCTGTTTGACTTTGTTCTCTTCATCTGATACACACTCATTTAACACTGCTGAACACCTGTGTCACTGTTCACGAGGGCCCTCTGTCACGTTTGTATCAAAGCGGCTTCAACAAACCTGTCGTTCCTTATTTCTTAAACCCTCGTTGACAAGCCAACGGACATATTTATAACATGCAGTGAAACAATGCCCATTAGTTAATCATGACGCTAATAAAATCCATTAATCCCTCTTTTTGCTCTTATCAAGCCCTGCAACCTGCTGATAACAGCAGTTTTTAATAATTAAGAGTGACTGCCAATATAATCAGCCATCAGCGTATTAACATTTCAATAACAAAGGGTCTATCAGAGCAAAGCAAAGCATTGCAATTATATCTATTAGTCCTCCTACTCTCATTCAGAATATTTACAGCTGGGAATTCAAATGACAAAAAAATGATAGTGTGCCTTTGAGAAATAAATGGTTGGAAATCCTCAGTGTAAGAGAGCGTTCACTGTCTTGCATTCAAATGACAAAAAAATGATAGTGTGCCTTTGAGAAATAAATGGTTGGAATGGTTGTACGTATGTGGATCATTGGCTTTACAATAGGGCTGTCAAAGTTGATACAATAATGAGGCATTAAAGCAAATTCGTTTTAACACCATTAATTTCTTTAACATATTAATGCAATAGATCTTTTGGAGGTTGTAGCGGGCTCAGTTGTAAAGCTAGAGTGAAGATGCTGGTATCATATGACACTAGAAAGCTTAAGGAATCCATTGGTACCAACCATGTCATACTAGCTTGTCGCAAAGGAGGTTAAATAACGCTCCAAACTTACACTCAATTTTGGTGAGGAAAAGTTGGCATAGCCATTTTCAAAGGGGTCCAATGAGCTCTGACCTCAAGATATGTGAATGAAAATGGGTTCTATGGGTACCAACGAGTCTCCCCTTTACAGACATGCCCACTTTATGATAATCACATGCAGTTTAGGGCAAGTCACAGTCAAGTCAACACACTGATAGCTGTTGTTGCCTGTTGGGCTTGAGTTTGCCATGTTATGATTTGAGCATATTTGTTATGCTAAATGCAGTACCTGTGAGGGTTTCTGGACAATATTTGTCATTGTTTTGTGTTGTTAATTGATTTTCAGTAATAAATACATACATACGTTTGCATAAAGCAAGTATATTTGCCCACTCCCATGTTGATAAGAGTATTAAATACTTGACAAATCTCCCTTTAAGGTACATTTTGAACGGCTAAAAAATGTGTGAATAATCAGGATTAATCATAGACAATCATGTGGTTAATTGCGAATAAATATTCGATTGAAAGCCCTTACATATGAGAAATCTAAAAGAAGCAGGTAATGAAATGTTTCATTTCTTTGTTTTGTCATACAGGAATGCTATTTGTAAAATAAATGAGAAAGGTGAGATGAGGAGGCTGGTGGTTCACCTTTGAACTGCCTATCTTAGAGAAAAGAGGTAAGAAAACATTTTCTCTCTCCCTTTCCTCCGGCAAAGAACATTTCTCACCGCAAGTCTCATGGGGAACCTTCTAAAACACATCCAACACCCACATAACTTCGATTTAAGATCTGCACCTCAGCTATCACAGGCTAAAAACTCACAGTATCCTGCCCTGATGCTTTGTCTTATTGTAACATTTGGTGTGATTACCCATGGGGCATCAGTCCTCTGTGAGCTCTCAGCTGAAATCCCCTATGGCAATATTTAGAACCGTTTTTTTTTTTTGTTTTTTTTACATAATGGCGGTTGGATAACGGTAAGCTACAGGTCGCTCAGCCCATGTTTGGCTCACATCCACGCCCTCTGAGAAACATTATACAATATCAGCGAGCGACACCTATCACTTCAATTTATTCTTTGGATCAATTTATCCATCTTTCTCTTGGTAACTTCCAACATCTCATCAAGCCACATTTGAAATGCCAGTGGTTTCATTGATTTCCATTAGCGCAGTTCACATCCCCTGGGTGAGGCCACAGGGTTGGTCAGGATATTTGAACACTCAGATTGTTTAACACACTCCAGTGCCTTTAGAGATCACTGTGACCACACAGCTGAGCAGTGGTATACTGTATGTAGATCTGATTAAAGAAACCAACAATCCATGACATGCATTTCTTCCCCTCGGTGACCTTCATTCCCACTTTTCCGACTACCTGACTACCTGAGGAGCGGCTCTGTAGTGGTGCCTCAGGTCCATTTGGAAAACAAGAGATGATCGAATCATTCCCTGTAGGATAGTAGATGGAACCAGAGAGCCGGGCTTCTTCTGACGGCACGCAGCGCTAAGAGCCATTCGGTGGTCCACGGGACACACTAGAATGTCGTGTTGGATCACATCACACGTACCGGGAATAAGGTCAGCATCGAAAACGTGGAAGACCTCAGCGGCTACAAGGACGAAGCTGAGTCAAGATGGGGGTGGGGGGAGTTATTAGAGAGAGAGTTGCACTTTCACAGAGAGTTGCACAATCTCTCTGATTCTTAGTGAACGGAGCCACAACAATAAAAGGCTCAATATATGTTGTAATTACTCAACGCAATCTCACCAATGGAAAGGAACAAATGAATAATCTCCATGGCAACAGGCAAACAGGACTGTATTATCAACATTGCGTTGGTTTTAAAATGGGATCACTGGGATAGCCTGGTGTTTAAGACCCAAGATAAAGCTATACAGATTATATTTTTATAATAATAAAGCTGGATAAATTATAATAAAAAAAAAATCTACAGAAATTATTAATGAAAGAAAATAGCTACAAAATGTTGGGCTGTTAACAGCGTAGTTTTTAATATAATATGGACTACTAATTATATGATAAAATGTTTCATTATTTCAGTTATTGGATTTTTTGGTTTACACTGTAATGACATTATCAAATAAAAAATGCACAATTTAATTGACATAAACAATTTGTATGAGTTTAATGGGAAAGCATATAATTTTTCATTATGAAATGGTTATTCAAATATAGTAGAGTATAGATTTACAAATAATAAACAAACAATATGTAAATAATAATAATAATAATACGGGTTTTTATATTAGATGTCAAAAGAAAGTCACATTATTTCTGAGGTGAGCGACACTGACTGACATACCAATCATGGTCCTGATATTGGTCCAACCCATGGAAATAACATGTATAATGTTGATTGCATGGTACTGTATTTTTTATGTTGAAAATTCAACATAAAAATGGACTGAATGTGAATGTACTAAAAATATACTGGCTACAGCTATGTTTCTGTTATATACATTAAACACAAAGCAATCAAGACTCTTTTGTCCATCCTGCCTCGAGCAGGACCATTAAAGTCATTAATAAAATTGCTAAATCAACAGAAAACCCCAGCAGGAGGCTTCTCTGACACGTGGTTCGTTCTTCTGACCGCTCGTGTGATAATCACGCCTCTGAGCTGCCGTGATCAAGCGCTGAGCGATACGTGCCTCACCTAGCCGGAGCATCACTGGGAATGCTTTTGTCAGCAACATGTGAGCGCTTTCGGTAAATGTCAGCTAACAAGGCTAAAGGAAAAAAGAAGTGCATGCACACACAAGCTCATTAAGACGTGGTATGATCTCCCTGGCCTCCAGCGGTATCACTAGCTAGTTGTGAAGAGAATTTAGCCGGGGAGAAAGTCAATGAAGTGATGATGAAAATGAGCCCCCCGATGCAGCCGATTGATTTTTTTCAGAGAAAAATGGCAGGTGCGTAGGGAGTACTTGTCGGCACTACACAACTCGCAGAAGGTATGGGGAATCGTTTTCACTAGGTGTTCTCACGCTACCTGAATTTATCTTGGAGGATGAGGGGATGCTGCTGGATGCCTTGAGATGAAGAAGTGCTTTGACCTTGACTGAAAAATCTGAACCAATCGTAGATTAGAATTTGGGTTAATTATTTTTAGAGATTATCCTTATTTGCCATTAAATATATGAAATGTCAGAGAGTTTTTTTTTTTATGTGACGTATAAGAACAAAAATGTGTTTAAGGTGAAAAGATCCGCAGAGCTCAGAGCGCTTCAGCTGGCAGCTTCAGAGCCCAGAAAATATTTAGACACTGAATCAATATTGATACTACAACCAGAGTAAGGGTTAAGAGCAGCCTGAGTAAATACAGCAGCAAAACAGCACTCAGATGATGTCTGTAGTCATCCAGAACTCCCTCCTTCACGATTCTGTGATATCAGAACCTAAACCTGAGCATCTTCCAGCAATATGCTGCTGAATCAGGTGCTTCTCAGATCAAGGACAGTGACCTTCAGAGGGGAAAAAAACTACTGGAGCACATTCATTGATTTGCAGCCTTTACTAGTGCAAAAAAAAGAGTAGAGTTTTGACTTTTCTACCGTGTCTTCATCACTGTCAAAATGCACAAAGGCAGGAAAATTGAGCTGTAATTTGGTGTTAGCTCTACCAGCAGCAGTGCAACAAATGCTGGATGTGTCGTGTATTGTTGCTGTATTTCACATCTGCACTAGACACACTATACAAGAAATAAAAGAAGTAGATAAAGAGGTATTTCAGCTATTCAGTATTGCACTTCCATTAAGTTGGTGGACTGAAAACAAATGATCAAAATTCAAGTAGCAGAGGCCGAGATATCCTGACTATTAGTCCAAAAGTGCTGGATTCCACATTTACCATAATTAATAACTCAATAGTGTAAATAGTCAAGATTTAATGTCTCAAGTCCAGCCGAGCCGATATAACTCTGATGACATCGCTGTGACATCAGAGTTAGGGGCCAGTATACTCCATCAAAAGTGCTTGTTGGATAGCCGAATAGCTTCAGAAACCCCCCTCCCGCCACACCTTTCTTTTGTCGGATTAGGGGGGACTGTGACCGATCATTTCTGCAATTTTCCGAAACCTTCGATCCGACATGGACACCCTCTTCACGCCGTCATTGGTCTAGCTCTTTTTTTCCATTTGTTTCTGGGACTGTCAATCGACTAAAATATTTAATTGCAATTAATCGCATGATTGTCCACAGTTAATCACGATTAATCGCAAATTTTGTATCCGTTCAAAATGTACCTTAAAGGGAGATTTGTCAAGTATTTAATACTCTTATCAACATGGGAGTGGACAAATATGCTTGCTTTATACAAATGTATGTACATATTTATAATTGGAAATCAATTAACAACACAAAACAATGACAAATATTGTCCAGAAACCCTCACAGGTACTGCATTTAGCGTTAAACATATGCTCAAATCATAACATGGCAAACTGCAGCCCAACAGGCAATAACAGCTGTCAGTGTGTCAGTGTGCTGACTTGACTATGCCTTGCCCCAAACTGCATGTGATTATCATAAAGTGGGCATGTCTGTAAAGGGGAGACTCGTGGGTACCCATAGAACCCATTTTCATTCACATATCTTGAAGTCAGAGGTCAAGGGACCTCTCAGTTTTTCCTCACCAAAATTTAGTGCAAGTTTGGAGTGTTATTTAGCCTCCTTCGCAATGAGCTAGTAACACATGGTTGTTACTAATGGATTCCTCAGGTTTATCTAGTTACATATGATGCCAGTATCTAAATAATAATAATAAATTATATAATAAATAAATTAGTGGTGTTAAAATGAACTTGCGTTGAGCCCTTATTATTACATTTGACAGCCCTATTTGCTACACAACTATTTGTGGCACAAACGCGTTCAACACTGTGAATGTCTTCCAGGACAGACTGTCAGAAAATGTTGGCAACTGGATGCTGGGAAAAATGTTGCATCCTGACATGATGATGAGCAGCCCACAACGACTGCTGCAGGTGTGTGGGTTCACATAGAAAACAACAGGATGCCGAGATCATCTAAACAACTACATACTGACAAGAAATGTACGATATTCACGGTCCAACAAATATTAAATTATGACTGCTAACAAAGAGCACGTAGTGGGTACCAACTTTACATTTCTGCCGCCACAAAATCATCAGCATGTTGTTCAATCCATCTAAATCTATTTGAACTCACCCACGTCCTGCGTTTCCTTAAGTGCTGCAAGCCAGTGAGTGAAAAGATTAAATGTAAAAACAGAGAGAAAGCATCTCTAATGGGCAGCATCTACGAGCATCTTTCCAGCTGTTTTTTTCTTTTTTTTTTCCACTGGAGTGGAAGAGGAGGAGGTGGGTGGCGAGAGGACGAGGAGGGGGGCGAACAGATGAACTGATGGCCTTTTGCTGTGTTTTACAGGACTACAGCCTGGCCAGGATTGTTCTCTGCCTCCCAGAAGACACCAGTCAGCTGCTGGAGGCTAATGTTAATTAGAGCCTGTCAGCAGAGCAGCCTTTAAAAAAGGGTCAGAGAAAAGGTCAGTGTGCTATATTGTAATTATTTTACATGTTTAAACCAGAGCCTGTTTCTCTCTCTCTCAGATATCTGACACCGACATGATCTTTTTCCAGGGTGGAATTTGTCTGTCTACATCATAGAAAAAGGGAGCTTCACCCGCATCCACTATTGATAAAACGACGTGATTCATTATCTAAAACGGAGTCTGAAAAACACTGTTGTTGACAGACTGTTGACTCATACAGCCTTTGTGATGGATGACGATAAGAAAAGTAAAATATTAGCCGAGCGCTGATAGTGATGGAATCGAATGGAAGTGATGATAATTATTCTTTTACGAGATTGTCCCTCACAAGAAAAACGACAGCATTTGTCATTTGTTGAAAGACCTGACATGACCTATTAAACCAGACCTATAGCTGCCATTTGCAGTATGATCCTCATCTCAGTGGAGCTAAGGCTGAAGTAGCAACATTGATTTAGAGCTGCAAAACTGTGTAGGGTTAAGATGAGTCCAACCTAACCTACCTAACAAAATCCACCTACTGTACCAGCACCTGTTAAGCTCACTAACTAACACATCTTCTTTGTTTGATCCGTACAAAAACCGGTGTAAAAATGACAAGTTGCAGCATTACAGGGGGTTATGTGTCCGGCTATTTCTTGTCTGGGAGCGGGCGCTGCCGCCGTGTGTGCAACTGTCTCAGTAGTCCTTAGTCCAAAAGTGGATGTGAGGAGATATCTGTTGAATTTGACAAAAATAGGCCTATGTCTTATTATCATTAAAAATGAAAATGAAACAAAATGACGGGCAATAATTAGATCATGATGGAATTTTTACAGCCCTGTCCGTCAAAATGACGGGCAATGAGAAAGTCTAACGCAGCCACCGGTCCAACCCCACAGTTCAGTACTATATAGTTCACAGTCTTTTCACGTGTTTCAGTAATTATTTTGCTTAGAAACAAATCTCTGATTTGACTTTACCCAGACTTTACATACATTCAGGCAGACGAGCTTCAGTTGCGTAACATTAGAGGCATGCAGAGGAGAGGAGGAAGGAATTCATCCCTGTTTGGTTTCTGTTGTGGGCTGAGCCGATGGCAACATCATTCGGAGGCTGTTAACCCACAATACATCAGGTGACACCTGTCTGTCCTGTGCTGACCTTCCCATTTCGCCCTCGCCCCGCTCCTGTCTATCCTCCCTGGCAGTGTCAGACAGAAATCTCCCAGGGCCAAACTGTGCCATGTCCGTTCACTGCTTCCACCCCGTCAACCAGCAAACATCTTCAGATTGGATTGCCTGACCCAACCCCCACCCCCGCGGCTAAATAGATTGCCCCCCTTCTTCCCCCTCCGCAGACAGGTGGAGACAGGTAGAAATGACTGTCTATCTGTGCTGGACATTTATCACACCTGCTTCCTCCCCTCGTATCCACTAAACAATGTAGCAGAGATAATGCAGCATTAGAGTCCTCACCTTCATCATGCTGACATTTGCTACGCCTCGGCAGAGCTGCTGTTTGATCCGGCGCGTGTTTCAACATCACATCTTTAATCTGTGTAAACAAGTCAAAGGCCAGCGTGGCTTAGGAGGCAGAGGATGGAGAAACATTATTCAGACTGAAGCACGTAGCACGCCGGGTGAACCCTAACAGAGATTAGAGTGTATAGTCGTGTCACGAGGAGTCAAGACAGTCACGTCCTCTGTGTGTGTTTATGTGTGTGTGTGTGTGTGCGCACACAAGCAGGTGTTTTCTATGTGACATCCGAGTGGAGAGCCCTTGTTCAGATTCCTGTGTGCATTTCCCAACCCCAGGCTGTATATCATAGAGCAAAGTGTGACGTTTGAAATTGACATTTTTAATCTGCAGTGCTTCTCCCCATGATGTTATCTACTTTACTGTCTACCAAGACTGAGAGGAGGGGGAAGCATTAATCTAAGGAACACATTTATTCTAAAACCATCATAAAACATTTTTTTTTTCCCCCTATGTAACCGATAATAAATATGAGACGATATACTACCTCTATGGGAAAAAACGGCAGTCGGTAATTACATATCAAATGTAATATGTTTAAATAGTATGCAAAACGCATGTCAAATCAGATTTATAGACAGATATCCATAATGGAAATCCCTGTTCACATTAACTCTGCAAAGAAAGGGTACAAAGCACTCAGAGATTTGGTTGGAAGAAGGATATGGATAACACACGCTGCTGTCCTCCATCTCTCTAATGTCTGGTGCCAGCAACAGTGAGCATTCGTCAATGATGACTAATGACCAGGACGTTGATAGCAGACATCATAACAACCCGTGATGCATGTGGACTATTATGCTGTATTATTACATTTGTTCTTTATTTGTTATGCCAAGCATTTGAACATTATTTTACAAGATGATGTAACGCTGATTGTTATTCTCAAAAGTCCGAGGTCAGAACCACAAAGCCAATTGGCCACAATGAGCTTTTTCATTGGCAGATTACTCTACTTAATTTGTTAAACGTTGTCTCAGGGTGACATCTTTCCTATTAAAACAGATGTAGAGGCTGTGAAAGCATTGTGCTCCAGCAAAAGAAACACAGTGCAGATGAGGTAAAAAAATAAAATACATAAAATCACACGCATGCCCTCGAAATGAAAGCCCAGAGCTCAGATCAGTCTAAGCCCTGCTGAGACTTGACAGTGCATACAAGTTGGCACATCTACCCAAAAGCACTCCACAATTTTTCACTGACCAGAAATAGAGCGTGCATCTCTCGTTGAGCGGCGCGGCGAGATGAGAACATCAGTCAGAACAGGGTTTCTATTTGAGGTTGTCAATTTGTACAAAGTAAATAACAGGCTCGCACTGTCAGTTCCACCATGTAACGTGATGCATTTTCAATGCAAGGTGGATCCTTCCCCATACTGAGCATGGGTGCATTTGCAGTAAATAAAAAACGACGACCTATATTCATATATTCTCTGTGAAAATGAAATCAATCTCATAGAATATGTGTTATTTGAGAAATGAATTTGGTCCGCCACTTTGCTGGACAGATATATTTTATATACCAGATGGATAGCTGTACAATTTTTTCCATTTCCTTTTGGTGCTGAATTCAGTGACTTAAGAGGTAGTAGCATTATTTACATGGATGTTATTCTGAACCTTTCCTGCATATTGTTATGATTTTTTTAGTAGCCGCACTAAATCCCTATATGATAATTTCTAACCTATTCATCTGTTCTTTAATAAACCTTCACATTTTAGCTGGCGTGTGATTTGAAAACATTAAATGGCAAACTGTGTCAGAATAAAATGACTAGGCTATGGCTTCTAGATTATATTTTAGGGCTGTCAAAGTAACGCAAATTTGTTTTAGCACCACTAATTTATTTAATGCATTAACACAATTTATCTTTCGGAGGTTGTCGCTTGTCGCAAAGGTGGCGAAATAATGCTATAAATTTCCCTAAATGTTGGCGAGGAAAAACAGGCATACCCATTTTCAAAGGGGTCCCTTGCCATCTGACCTCAAAATATGTGAATGTAAATGGGTTCTCTGGGTACCCAGGAGTCTCCCCTTTACAGACATGCCCACTTTATGATAATCACATGCAGTTTGGGCCAAGTCATAGCCAAGTCAGCACACTGACACACTGACAGCTGTTGTTGCCTGTTGGGCTGCAGTTTGCCATGTTATGATTTGAGCATATTTGTAATGCTAAATGCAGTACCTGTGAGGGTTTCTGGACAATATGTGTCATTGTTTTGTGTTGTTAATTGATTTCCAATAATAAATATTTACATTCATTTGCATAAAGCAAGCATATTTGCCCACTCCCATGTTCATAAGAGTATTAAATATGTGACAAATCTCCCTTCAAGGTACATTTTGAACCGATAAATCTGTGATTAATTGCCATTTTTTTTAGAACAAATATTCTAACGCAATTTTAGGCCCATTTTGACAGACCTACTGCCTATTGGGCGAATTACTTTAAGACATAATTATGAAGATAATGGACAAGTTAACATAACCAGATTGTCTGAGCTTGAAAATGCAAATTAATGATTGATTAATTGATAAATCTCCTTTTAAAGTACATTTTGAACAGATAAAAAATGTGCGATTAATTTTAATTGATTGAAAACCCTAATATATACAAATATATATATATATATATATGTATATATATATACATATATACATATATACATATATATACATATATATATATATAAAATTAAATAAGCATTTGTCTGTTTCTCAGCCAAACATAATTGAAACCTGTTTTACTTCAAAAACATGAGAAATTATTCATAACGTACATTGTGCATTATTTCAAAGTGGTTTTTATTTCAGGTTGTAGCAATGTTTTGTTTTCATGTGGATCAAAGATAAATTTTAATGCAATTGTTATTGCCAAGTAATAGTAAAATAATAACGTGGGATCTCTGGAAAGGATGTATTAATCAATATATTCAAATTCATTTACATAAATTCCAAAGAGTAAAATCTCGATACGAAGGCGAGTGCCCTGAGAACATGAACACCAGAGCACGACAGTTTTATGCTTTGTTAGTAAAGGTCAGGCCGGCACATTGATGATGTGCTTATTATCTGTCTCAGCGGCAATCTGTTTAAAATTACCTCATTATGTTGATGACCAAATCAAGTGCACCCCTGGGCCCCATGCACTCCTCCTTAGATACTGCTTATGCCAAGTCACGGGCTAGCAGTGCCGTCATGTTGGACCTGATGAGAGCTGTAGGGCATCTAATACTACATGTATGCCAGCTAAGCCATGACACCATATTAATTATGTTAAAGCCCTCCTTGTCAGGCTGCCTGATCTCCTTATTAGGAGCACAAACAGGTGAGGCTTCAGGCTCCTTCACCC
>CAKAOI010047836.1:35332-50890 GCA_916701655.1 Sebastiscus albofasciatus
ACGGTCATGCCACACATGAATTTTGAAGTTACCCCATGACACAGAAGGCTGTTGTTACTCGTTTTTACCTAGTCCCAGCTGCTCCAAACTTCTCAAGCTGGATAACAGTCCTGGCCTGAAGACAGATACGTGCCACGACAGCGTGTTCCCCGACGTGCGTGTTCCCCAGACGTGCCAGCGTGGGCGAGGGCCCGTTCATCGCTGCTTGCAGCTTTAATTGAAACCTGTTTTACTTCAAAAACATGAGAAATTATTCATAACGTACATTGTGCATTATTTCAAAGTGGTTTTTATTTCGGGTTGTAGCACTGTTTTGTTTTCATGTGGATCAAAGATAAATTTTAATGCAATTGTTATTGCCAAGTAATAGTAAAATAATAACGTGGGATCTCTGGAAAGGATGTATTAATCAATATATTCAAATTCATTTACATAAATTCCAAAGAGTAAAATCTCGATACGAAGGCGAGTGCCCTGAGAACATGAACACCAGAGCACGACAGTTTTATGCTTTGTTAGTAAAGGTCAGGCCGGCACATTGATGATGTGCTTATTATCTGTCTCAGCGGCAATCTGTTTAAAATTACCTCATTATGTTGATGACCAAATCAAGTGCACCCCTGGGCCCCATGCACTCCTCCTTAGATACTGCTTATGCCAAGTCACGGGCTAGCAGTGCCGTCATGTTGGACCTGATGAGAGCTGTAGGGCATCTAATACTACATGTATGCCAGCTAAGCCATGACACCATATTAATTATGTTAAAGCCCTCCTTGTCAGGCTGCCTGATCTCCTTATTAGGAGCACAAACAGGTGAGGCTTCAGGCTCCTTCACCCGTTCTGAGCGTGTTGAGTGTGCAATGAGCTAACAAATTGGACGTGTTCCAATTCATTTATAAAATCACAATGGAAATATTTCCATAATAAGTCTATAATCTGTTTGCATTATTCTGCATATATGAGCCATATAATTATTGTTTTTGTTGCGTTTACAAACAGGTCTAACACGAGTAAGAGTACAGGAATTACATAACATATATTTTCTTTGTGCAGGCTGGATGTACGGTGAAAACAAAGTTGAAGGATAATGATATGAAAATGGAAATTCAACCTCAAGCAGCACCTGATAGCATCCACTTTCTGGCACGACTTTGGATTTCACAGTTTAAAGGACAAACCAAACCTTGATGACAAAACTGCTTGTAAATTCATGGCAATATGTTTTGTCTCAAAAGTGGAGAAAAGAAGTCAAGATGGACTTTCCACCCTTTAGGTTGTCATAGCAGTATAAATATGCTAAATCAGTTAAATTCAAGTCAGGAAATCTCTCTTTTCTGTTTGACAATGTATGCACTGCAGTCTGGATCTGGTCTACACTAATTAGCATCTTCAAGCTCAGACAATCTGGTTATGTTTACTTGTCCATTGTCATCATCATTATTGTTTCTTGCGGTATGCTGTCAAAATGGGCCAAAGATTACGGTGAAATATTTGTTCTAAAACCTAGGGAAGTCAATCGATTCAAATATTTAATCCCGATTAACTATCTTGAATAGTGATTTGGAGGTAGATTACCATGGCAACAGTCAAAGCTTCAAAGCATTCGGGTCAGCCGTAGACCTAACGTTACTTTTCATTTTCAATTAATGAAAGTGACGTGCTTCTCTCGTCATACGGTGAGAGGCGGACAGCTGCGATAGTGCTGCTTTTTTTTTTGCATCAAAATATTAATTTTAAAATGATTTTTTTTACTATTTGAATATATATTTGAATTTATAATATTCCTCCCCACTACAGAGAGTTAAATGCTGAGGTAGAAGAGCGAACTAGCAACTTTACCTGACAATAGACTTTGGAAACATGCCTGTAAGGTTTTTAGAATAATATTACGTAAAGGGCATTTCACATCTTCCTTTACCTTCCAGTAACACTTTGAGTTGTTGATTTGCAAAGCTTGTAGAGTAGCCAGAAGAAAAAAAACTTACATCAAAATCACATCAAAAGCTTTCAACAAGTATTGAATTAGTATTCTAAACATTTTTTCACCTACAGTAGCTCGATTGCTTATTCACTATTCATTTCACTCAATTTCCTTGGTGCTTTGTTTGTGCTGAACTGTACCAGAGTGAATGCTTTCATGCAGAACATGTAAGTGGCCACCCAAGTTCTTATTGATTAGGCTAAAGCACGCTGAAAGATCAGACACTCACACTCTTTTGACAGAAATCAAAAGCAGTCAAACCTTGACACTTATCCCACTGGGATCTGTACTATTAAACAGCTCTGTGTGATGGGCCACACGTATAGTTGGAAACATTTCACAAATACCAACAAATGAAAGAAACATTTGGCAGAGAGCCAGAATATACAACCGATATTTCCACAGAGTAAAGGTTAAAAACTGCTTTCACATCCACAAACATGAACAAAACAGGATATCCACAAGGTGGGCAAACTGAGTCGACAAGCTATAATCACGCCGCAACCACATTATATGCAGGTTTTTAAAAAGACTGTGTTGAGAACCACCTAGATAATTCTGACCATCATTAACCTCTGGCTGACCCTAATTCAGCTTCACAATCCCCCGGATTCAGAGGATTAATGCTACATTTAAATAATTAGGGTCAGCAATGGACAAACACCACATATATAGAAAACCTTGCTGACATGGCCGCTATTGAATTTAATAAGACTGTGCAGCCACAATGAGCTGTCATCCTATATGGAACCGGTGGATAAAAATGTGGCAGGAAATAACACGCTGATTAGTCCGTTTTATGCAGCAAGCTGTTCTGTTGTATTACAGCCCACATGTACTGAATGCCATTCAATGCATGTTAAAAGGAGGACAGTAGTTGGTATGCATTATAGAAGTCAATCTTTGACAGGCATTATTACACACTATATGTAAGGGCCGGATATAGGTTTGACATTTTAGACAACAGTTTGTTGATTGACCATGAAAAAAACCTCTACCTGCACAGCACTAAATAACAAACAGTTACAAGCTGGTGAACATCGTGGCGGTATCAGCAGCATTAGATTCAGATTCCCTAAAGAGTTGGTAGAGATGAATAAAAAGTATGGCTGTCAATCAATTAAAATATTTAAATGTGTTTATAAAGTTCTAATGTGTTCCGATGTGGCCAAAAAAATGTTCTAAAGGTCTAAAGATCCCCTGACCGGTAGCACTATGGAGCGCTGTTTTGTTTCTATCTCGTGCACCCACATGAGGACGCCGATGCAGTCCTGCAGATGGTTTCTCGCTATTCCGCTAATAGATGGCTGGTGGTGGTAACACGCCAAGAAATGTAGCACTGCGCCAGTTTAGGCATGGAAGAAGAAGACTGCTAGCGAGCAAACATGGATGCAAAGGTGATGAAAGTTTCAAATTCCAAAAAATAATCAGCTTGCAATTGGTTTATGAAGAAGAAAAGGTGTTAATTAGGCCTCAAGGATACACACAATGTGTTTTTGTGAGAATAACTGAATCAAAAAATAAATTTGTCTACAAAAAATACTAGATAAAAAGGACCCATTCATTGTCACAACACACAAATGAAAAACTGCCGTAAGAACTAACACCCCTCTTTTGAGTTCAACCAACTGACTAATAGGCACACACATTCACAGATACTGTAAGACTGAAGGCATACAGTAAATCTGTGAGTCCTGAATATAAAACAACCCCCTGTATAACACAAGGCGTTATTTCCGCCTTCATCAGTTCCCTTCATTCATCGCACTGAATCTCATTTAGCACCTGCTGTTGGTATTTTGGATCAGCGTGATGTACAGCATTAAATGCCATGTAAATTTAATGCGCTCTGCTGCTAATCTACATTACACAAAGGTGTGTGCTTCGCTAGCTACGGCCGCATCTTTCAGCTCTAACTCGATGTAAAGTTACTGTAAGTTGCCTCTGAAAAGAAGGCAGAGGAGCCTTCTTTTATCAGGCAGGGAGAATAACTGTACCACAAGTAATTTAACACTTCAAACAGTTAATTGATCCATGCATTGGAAAATATAATCTCAAAATCTGACAAATACTTTAGGCTGCTTTAGAAGTGCTAATTAGGAATATTGATCCCATATAATAATGTCTAAAAAACAGGGAGCCTGTCTCTCACCGTGTAATCTACTGTGAGACCGAGGGTGCCAGCTCACCACTTTTGTGAAGGGCATTTCTCCCTGAAAGCTTTGATGGTATAACGTCTGCTTTGTTTGGTGTGTGTGTGTGTGTGTGTGTGGATGAAGGAGAAGGGTGTGTGTGGTTGCTAAACATTTCTCCTCTCTTCTTTTTTCTCTCTCGCTGTCCCTCTTTCTTTGGCCACAGCTTACGTCTTTGCTACTCTTTGAGGTTAAAACCGGCGTTGCCTTCGGCTCGAATGGCAGAGTGAGTGACAGGTCAGTGACAGGAAACAAATGTGAGCCTTCATCACACTGGGCATCCACATAAACATTCGGCAACCCCAGGGCCACGCTCTGAATTGCTAATTCGTTTTGTGATGAGGACGACAGGGAGCGTATTTTGAGGGGGGTGGGGGAGAAACCGCGGGTGTCACAAAGTCTACCCCAGCTTCTATTTACAAAGTCATCAATTCAGTGTGTTTTTCACTTCCCCCACCACTTCCAGACAGAACGGGCAGTTTTCTGTTTTCAACAACATTGATCAGCCTCTGAGCTGCCGGGACTCGGGATATTAGAGGGAAAATGATCAGCTAGGCCTGGAGAAATGGCTCACCGCTGGGAGGCTTTGATTGACTTTCCTTAGGGGGGGACACTGCCTTAGATCTACTTCGAGGTCTCTGTTGATATACTAGTCCACAATGCAGCTGAAAGGACAGCAGGTAGAGGTGTGTGTGTGTAATGTTGGAGAAAAGGAGGAACAAAAGGCCAACGCAGGAGAAGGTGGGATGTCTGGCCCACTCTGTGTGGGAAGTAAACTACTTGTATGTTTTTTTTCTATTCTGGGTGGAGTGGAAAGCTGCTTTGTGTTTTATTTTTGAGGCCAGAGCTTCAACATGAAAAGCAAAAACGTTGCAGTAAGCGCAGTCAAAGTGTAGAGATAGAAGTGTGTACAGGGTAAAGAGATGACTGACACCATATGAACCAAGTTTAACATCCCATGCGATCCGAGCATAGACTGCATAAGAAGTAGACGTAGTCACTGTGACGTCAACCATTTGTTTGTGGACTGCCGTTATGAAGCCTCGAGTTCAGCATTTTAACTTTCATGAACTGAAAACACACTGTGAAAGGGTTAAAGACACATGGAACATGGACAATTTCCAGACCGTACAACGCCATGGTTACGACCTGTCAATCACAAGGTAGCCATGCCCTGAAGCATCCCCTGATTTATGGTCTGTTTGACTCTAAACGAGACCATAAATTACTAAATGAACATCATGCTGTGTTGAAGAAGACTTGAAACTAGTGATTGAGACCATAAACTCATGTTCACAGTGTTTACTGAGGTAATAAATCAAGTGAGAAGTAGGCTCATTTTCTCATAGACTTCCATACAATCAGACTTCTTTTTGCAACGAGAGGAGTCGCCCCCTGCTGGCTGTTAGAAAGAATGCAAGTTTAAGGCTGTTCTGCATTGGCTACGCTTCTCAGACCCGGAGTTTCCCACTGGATCCAAATCTTACAAATCAAGTCTGACATGTTCATTTGCCAAACAATAAAGCCACGGTATTTATTTGCTCACTAACTAAGCCTTAATAATGCAGGGGGGATGTGGAGGGAGAGACATGAGGCAACAACACGTGAGGTGAAAAGGACAAGTGCATGCTGGTGCTCTGAAAACAACGGGAAGTTAGTTATTGTAGTTTGGTCCACTGATTTGGCCGGCTTATCAACATGGTCAGCAGATGCAGCTGCAGCAGTGGTTGTGACAGCTCATGGAGGCAACTAACTACTTTTAAACCATTATTGCTGCAATTAGTGGCAACAAATGGTACACCTTCTTGGAGTCATAGCTCAGTCAAATCTGAATACACATACATGATACACATATTTTTAGACTTCCAGAGGACATCATTGTCGCAATGTCCATCTTGAATAAACCTTCATAAATTTGATTTGAGATCATAGAAAAAAGGCTTCTGAACCTGCCTGAGAATCATCACATTTTAAAGTTTTCTTTAATATCAAAGTAATCAGATTGTTCTTATACACTGTTTACCAACGGTAAGTAATGCACTGTAATTCGTGAATATCCCACAAAATCAATTTGTGTGGAATTCAGGTAATCGTGAATGAGGAAATATAAAGGGTGTCGAACGCCGTGTAGGGAGGAGGTCGGATGTGGATCAGTAATCTAGTGATGGTTGTCTGTACATGCATGGATACATTGTAAACAGGAACTGCTGATAGCAAAGTTGGCATCCTTTTGTGTATTGGATTGCGTGGTTGTCTCGATATTTTCTGACCGGGGTCCAACGGTGTCTCACTTTGAAAACCCCTGCTATAATGCAAAGTGTGGGTTTGGTCTCTTGCATGTGAAATCAGTGGCTCTTAAAGTAAGCACCAGGCCAGCACTCAGCTCAATTAACACAAGGAGATAAATGATATTAATAAAATAATCAGCTACTTTTTCTTTAAATAGCTGCCCACTTTTGCTCTTTTCCACACACAAAAAACAAAAACCAAAAAAAAGACTCAAAGGTCTGGGATGGATCCTGTCCACCCGTGCAAAACAGGAGTGTGTGCAGCCAAAATGTTAACCTTTCTGTTATGATCACAGGTCATTTTAACATGGCTGCTCTACAACAGGCTACCAATGCATTGCTTAACCACGTTCCTCAATATGATAACAAATGTCCATATGGTCAGAATACTATGCAAAGATCCTCTTCAACAGAAAGGCTGATTATGGTCATCATATCTTAATGCTTGGCAGTTGAACCTCTGGTGGCGTGCTTTAGTAACTCAAGAAGGTTTGAAATGTGCCATTACCTCCTCAATCTGCCGTTTGCAGGATGGTGGTGCAGCTGTTTCTATCTAGCTACCAGAAAGCAATATAGAAAATGCTACAGAAACACCCCCTGCACATAGTGCTGGCCTAAACAGTTGACAAGGGAACTCTGGGAAGTGCATTTCAAAAACACCACAGCACAACGAGCTCTTAGCGCTACAGATACTTAGATTGACCTGGTGATATTCATTATAATTGACTCAATCCGTGGTCCTTACATTTACCGACCCGAAAAAACAATTGTAAGATAGGCGAGGCAAAGTAATGAACCTTGCTCAAATGGTATATTTACTACCCGATCTATCAAGGCCACCATGCAAGCATCTGTGTTAGTTTATGTTCCTGTCTAGCCCTACACAGCCTTGAATGACGCTGTTGAATGCAGACGGACTCCAGATGCAGGCAGGCAGCTTCTTTGGGCTGCAGTGCTTCAAGAGTTCTGGTGCTCTGTTATGGACCTAATGGTCTTACCATAATAGGCTACTATAATTCAATGGATGGGGGAAGATGCAGGTTGTACAAGAGACCTGCTGCAGATATGCAATGTAATATTTAAATTGAACTGACTCAAACTGTGAGGTTAGAGTGAGTCACACTGTGCAGTAACTCAGACTTAATCAAATGTTATAATGGTTATGTGTTGGTAAATTATGTTGATTTATGACACAGGGCTCCCTAAAGGTTGTGTTTTATCCGGTATTCTTTTCTGTGTTTACACCAACAACATCTCCTGCAGCAGTGAAGGAACGATGTTTTTAAAGTACATGGATGACTTGGCTCTAGTGGCCCACCTGACTGGTACCAAAGCTCTGTCCGAATACCATCAGGCAGCAAACCAGTGGTACCTACAGTAGCTGCGGTGCTTTAGAAAAACGAGTACCGTCACGTTTTCAGAATTTTTGAATCGATTTATTACTGAAGTATCAGTTCTGGTGACATCCCTAGCTTCCACCTGATGAGGAAGCTCAGGACTTTTAATGTCACTTACAGGTCACTCATTCATCCTGGTACAATGCCCTCACTACCAAACACAAAACAAAGCTCTCCCACATAACTAATCAGGCCAGCAAAATAATTGGTTCACCCCAAACTCCCCTATCTGAACTGTACACCCGATCAGTGATCAGGAAAGCCACTCTGATCAAGCAGGACTCTTTTCACCCCATCCACCAATTCTTCCGGTTACTGCAATAAGGTTGAGGCTACAAAGTCCCACTGGCTCGGGAAAACATCTACAAAAAATATATTTTATTTCCTCTGCGATCATCATCCTGAACAAATTAAAATAGGCTCTGTTCATGGCATGAGACAATATTAAAATTTCATGTCATGATCATCCTGGCCAAAATAATTGCAGATCACAATATTATCCTGATATTCATCAAAATATGCTTAAATCTCTTAAAATGGTACTAAAATATATTGGAATCACTTTACCTTACATTTAATTAAGAAACACATATTTTCATTATAGGACACGTCTTTTTACGTTATTTTAGTGAAAAACAAACGATATAAAATTAGGTAATCATGAGGTCCCCCTGCATATATAAAGGATACTTGTGTGAGTCCGTTCTTTCGTACATGACAATTCCTGTTTTTTTTAAATCAGGCTCTATTTGTGGAAATTGAAATTCACGACAATCAACAGATTGTGAGTGTTATTTATCCCAATCTGTGATAAAAATCCTCCCAGAATTTCTGTTGCTTTGTGACAGAGAAAGTCTATCTTATCTCATCTCATTAGGGGCATCCAGCTTTAAATGCCTGCAACATAATATATGCACCAGCTCATTTCCCTCATATTTGGTCAAAAGTAAACGTTCAAAGCAGTCAACAATGTGAGTGATTCGACACATTTTTCTTGATCCAAAGCACCATCATGTCTGTAAATCAGCCTATTTCCATTCTACACCAGCTCCCTCATTCTAGACTAATGGCAAATGATCCCTTGTGGTGCGGCATCTTTTTCCATCTCACTGCCAATTGTACAGGACATCTTTCACATTCTGTCTCTTCTTTGACATTGTCCCCTTTGGGTTGCCAAAGCAAGCGAGGAATACACAATACGTAGGTGGATCTTCATGCTAGTATCTGACTGGAATACTTATCAAAGACATGGTGTACATGTCAGATATAATTCTCTAATTTCCAAGGCATACAATTTCATACACGGAGCATCATACATTGTTGAAACAGGACATGTTGGGGCAAAAAACAGAGAAAACATAGTCCTAAATGACTGTGAACTCATTACAAGTAAGGATTACAGGGTTGTGGCCAGCCTCTGTATCAGTAGAGGAAATGCAGGTACCTGAATATAAGGTTTAATGCCATATTCAACGGATTCCAAAGGGCATTTTAAGTGTCCTCATGCAACTGCTGGCATGCTGCGGGGAACCAAACCGAATGCAAAAATAATCAAGCATCCACTCCCTCTCGCTCTAATCTCCGTGACTTTCTGCACTATGGCTGATAAAGTCCATTAGAGTGAAGTTAATATATCGAGACTTGACACATTTGGCCTCTGAAGTTAAGGCGCCGCGTTTCCCCCCCACACATCATCACTGAGTTGACGGCAAGAATAATGTGCAGCACATATGGGAGCAGTCCAGTGCACGACACAGTAAACAGGCTCAGAGCGGGATGCTGAACAAGAGATGTCTGTGAGGGGTTACAGTCCAGCCACAGTCTCGTGTGGACGACTGAAATATGTTATTTGCGCAGATATGACGGGATGTGTACACAAACATTTCGCTCTGTAATACAGGCAGCAGAAGATTTACATTAATTTAGCATGAAGACTCAGCTGAGAGGAGGCTAGATGCTGTAGAATTCAAAAGAAGCTTCCTCCCAGTAGGCTGCACTTTACATCAAGTAGAGCCCTGGTTAACATTCAAATCATGAGCCTCTTGGCTAGTTTTAAAAAAGAAATGTCAGGTCATTATAGATCGCAATTTTTGCCGGGGTAAAACGAATACATGAAACCTTTATTACCCACAAGGCAGAGCAGCAACAGAGGAAAGACACCTTCAGAATAATTCCTTTCTTCTCTCCTGGTTTACTGGTCAGATCAGACTCTTTCCCACCCCTATCCCCCCCTTCCCAGGCTTCTTTTACAAGTTCCTGGGCCAGTCATGTCAGGGTCACTGCCTAATCACATTAGGGCTTGATCAAAGTTGCAAGAGCAAGAGGGAGAGCAGGAGAACCTCATTTCTCACAGTGTGGGGATTAAACTTCCAGCAACATCTCAGGATCATCGGCACCAAGCCACGTCCCACAGGCCCCACAAAAGGCTTCAGCTGAGTGGTGGGCGGTGGACAGGCTGCTGAACCTGTTGTAATCTGGAAGATAGAATACAGAGGGCAAATCCGGGCTCCAAGTGCTGGGCCAAGATAGATGATCGGCCGGATAAAATATAAAATAAAATGGAGGGAGTAAATCACTGCTGCGGATGTCTCTGAGGTGGGTGATCAAATGATCTTAACTTTCCAGCATGGGGAGTGTTGGAGTAGCAGTTCCCAGACACACGTATCAATATTTCACAGGAGGAGTTAACAACGTTAAGATTGTCTGAATCTCATCTTGCATTGCCCGCGGTAACCCGAATCCCTACATTTATTTCTACATATGTATTTTCCCATGATCAAATTGATGCAAAGGGAATTCTGCTATATAAATTGGCTGGTGAAGTAGATTCAATGTGCAATTCCCACCCAACAATAAATAATAGCAAAGCAAAATACAAAAAAAAAAAAAAAAAAAATCAGGATGCAAAATTTAGATTTTAACCATAGACTGTATATTAGAAGTGGACGTAGCCACCGTGATGTCACCGATTGGTTTGTGGACTGCTGTTTTGAGGCCTCGAGTTCGGCCTTTTGGCCGTCGCCATCTTGTGTTTTTGCAACCAAAAAGGTTATAATTAACTTTCATGAACTGAAAACACACTGTGAAAGGGTTAAAGTTCTGCAACGCAAAGACAGACAACGCCGTGGTAGCGACCTGTCAATCACAAGATAGCCACGCCCTAAAGTATCCCCTGCTTTATGGTCTATTTGACTCTAAATGGGACCATAGTTTACTAAATGAACATCATGCTGTATTGAAGAAGACTTGAAACTAGTGATTGAGACCATAAACTCATGTTTACAATGTTTACTGAGGTAATAAATCAAGTGAGAAGTAGGGTCATTTTCTCATAGACTTCTATATATGCAACCAGAGGAGTCTCCCCCTGCTGGCTATTAGAAAGAATGTGAGTTTAAGGCACTTCTACATTGGCTTCACTTTTCAGACCCGGAGCTGCACACTGATTTTAACCAATTAGGGTCACCAAATAAATTTGCAGAATTTCTTCCATAGACTTTTATTTAAGGTGTATATCTGCAGTACAACTGAGCCACATAAGGGAGCCTGAATGTTCGTATTTTTCTGATAATTGTCGCCTACTTATAACATTGAATCTAATATGAAAGGCTAGCGTACATTCTGCTTGTTTCACTGATGAGAGGAAAAAAACAAGGGCCTGTCAACTCAGCCTAAATGTATTTATTTGGTCTCACTTATAAATTATTTAACATGTGTATATGCTTTCAATAACATGTATAAAATTAAGTTGTGACTTATCAAACTTATATTTTTTTCGAAATGACTGGTTTACCCATTCAAGATAATATACGGTGATGCGGAAATCACAGTAAAAATGGTAAGGAATGTTCATTTATTTTTACGCACAAATTCGCTGGACAATTTAAAGATAAGGCCTATTGTGAACTGGGTCGCAAAGTTTGCCCATTTACACACATTCAAATACAGAAAACACAAACAGAAACATTTTCAAACATCTTAGTTGTTGCATTTTCATCTAAAACAGAAGTCCTTTCGAAAATTACAAATTGTCATTTTCAAAACATAAGAAGCAATTATGGCCAATTATGTGCCTGTGATGTGTGTATAGATTACTGTCTGGTATAACATTTGAATGCCTTGGCTCTCACACTTTGTCTGCGCAGGGCTCCATACACTATTACATCAAAGAAAGACAATACTGAGTAGCGCTTCATTATTCAGTCTACACAAAGCTGTAGCATTTAAACTTCTGTTTTAGCGCTGGTTCTGAGCAACTGCAGCTTTTCTGGTTTCACGTCTGCTCTGTTTGATCATTTTTTTCTCTGTGCCTGTGAATCTAAAAAATAAATTACAAGACTTGCCTTGGGAGAGAATGACGGCGCCTCCCACCACTTTTCCATTATATGATCATGCCCTTTCTCTTTCCTTTTAAATTATGACAATAATACGTCCCCCTGTTAAATTCATCTTCACTAATGCTAACAGCGTAAACAAGCAAAGAACTCCATCATCATCTCCACATCTCTGATGATAAAAATATCAGCTGATAAACGTGGCATATTTGGAATCAGGAGGATGGCAACTTCATAGATGTCTATCTGAGATGGCAATTATATCCACTTTTGCACACTGATGGATCTGCTCCTTTGTGAGTGTTTCTCACAGCGCCCCATTTGAGTGTTTTCTGATCTGGTTCCCCTTTTATCAGCACAACATATTGTTTGTCAGTGGCTGCCAAAACTGTTACGAATGTTATGATTCATATGACCGTTTTCTGACACTGCTTTTGTTTTGGTTTGGCTGGGTTCAACTAAAAATGACTTTGTTAAGGAACAATTTTAGACATGGTTAAAAAATGACTAACATGGGATGCAAACAACACGCCAAAAGCTTTGTGCTCCCAAACCGCCCACCCCAACCTCCTTGTCTTAGATGTTTTGTGGCGTACCATTATGTTACGTCCCCTGTTGCTCCTGAGAGACAACAGTCATAACTCACACAACAGCAAGAAAGGTTGTTTTAGGCATTTAAACAAAGGACCTGTTGTTTTACTGGTGAAGACAGTCTCGAGGGCACTGACAAATGACATGTAGCCGCATCAAGAAACATTTAGTTCCATTTTGATTGTGGAATAAAATGTATAATATTACAGGCTTGTCTCATACATCGTTTGTAGTTATACCTACGAAATAATTGTGAACCTGGAAGTATAAAGAGTGACAAACGCTGCGTAGGGAAGAGGTCGGGGTGGGTGGTTGGGCGGAAATACAGAGGACCTTCGCCCAGGAGACCGGTGTTTGTACCCCGTGTGAAACCAGAAGTCAACGTTCATATATTTGTCACAGTTTTTGTCACATAACTTTCATACTTCAAGGAACAGTGTGTAGGGTCTGGCGGTATCTAGTGGTGAGGTTGAGATTGCAACCATTTGAAACCTCTACCATGTGCCAAACGTGTTGGAGAGCTACAGCGGCCAACGGGAAAACGCGAATGACCCTCTCTCGAGACATTTGGAGCAGAGCCAGTGTGTAGAGTATGTGTGTGTGTTTGTGGAAAGTGAGTGGTGAAGCAAGAGAGAGAGAGAGAGCGGTGGTGACGGGAGCGAGTAACGTTATCAACTTTGGCCCAAGCAGGAAAAGTTAACAGTGTTGTATTTGTCTGTTCTGGGCTACTGTAGAAACATGGCAGTGCCGACTCCCTATGTAGATATAAATGGCTTATTCTAAGTTAACAAAAACATGATTCTTATTATCAGGTGATTATACACTAAAAAAAAAACATACTAATTAATATTAGATTCCATTTCTGCCAACAAATCCCCTAATTGTTACATACTGGTCCTTTAAGTTACGCCACTACTGCTGTTATTCTAACCCAAACCACAATCTTTTCCTAAACCTAAGTAAGTAGTTTTGTTGAAGACGCAAATTTATTTTGAAAAAAATGACGTGGAAATTGAGCATCAATGTGCGTCACGTGCTGCTGGACATTTACAAGAAAATGTAGGAAAAATTAGGAATTAACTTTTCGTAAAATATCATATGAACCGAAATTAAGATATGTTTAACACCTCGTTTCTGCCCCCCGTTTCTAACCATCCATCTTTACTTCTGACATGTGAATTCCAGCTGAAGTCTCCTTTAACAACTCCTATGACCAACACTTTCTTTGTAAGCTCTATTGTGACACCCCAGAAGATGAATAAAGCCATAGAGCACAGTGAGGTGCAGCACAAACCTTCTATCAGTCACCAAAATAAACCTTGTTTTGATTTCCCCCTGCAGGTCCATGTGGTGCTGGTGATGCAGCACGACAAGTCACCAAAACTGTCCAATGAATGAGTTACCTGTCAGTCCATGTGACTTCATGTGTACCTCACTCGGTGTCCAATAAGTCACTGTGACCCCGAAATGGACAAGAACTCAAGGACAACAATGAATCATTTCTATTCTTTGTTCCAGACTAAAAGGAACCAAACAGGTGTGATAATGGAAGTCACAGCCGGTGCCTCCTGTACTGTGGGAAGAGTGGGTGATGTCGTGTTCACGCTGTCTCAGAACCTGGCAAATGTTTAAATCTGTTTTACTGTTAAAGCAACAACTAAATCAAGGTTTAGCAAGTCACAGTTTTATACAGTTCTATATCTATACCTTTGCCAGCCAGCCAGAGAAAGCTTTTTATTTATCTCTTCACTCTACCAACAAGGTGAAATGAAAATGTCAAAATACGTTACACAACTTACAATATCCCAATGTTTGTTCACTGTTAAAAGCATATATAGTGTATATATACTATTAAGTGCTCCAGGGATGACTTATTTTTGTAGGCCAACCAGGAAGTTGGCATTGCCCTGGGTTCCCTTGACAAAAAGCCAATGGGATTTTTCCATTGGGATTCGGATTATTGCAGAAAATAAGCTCTGTGGTAAACACACGTTCATGATACTTACATGTTTTGTTCAGCAAGATAATCTTCACAAATGAACACCACTTTTGATTTTTGAAGCATGAATGCAATCTCCAGAAGTAAAAAGCTAATGTTAAGCTATAAACAAGTATACACAAGAAGGCTGTAAAGACGGCGGGATGACGTTTAGTAGTCTCAGTAAGCCACTTGATAGCAACCTCCTTTTTTAAGACATATAAAGGCTTAAAAACAAGTAGGATGTTTATTGATGTATTTTATATCATAAAACAAAATGTTAATATCTCTTAAACTGTGTTAACAACAGACCTTATTTCAGGCATCTAACTAAAAATCCATTTAAAAACCCATTTAAAAAGTGCTAAAATGCTAACTCATTTCTGGGTTTTAGGACTCATTCCTGTAGCACTTTATATGGTATACTCACCGGCCACTTTATTAGGTACACCTTGCTAGTACCGGGTGTCTTCTGCTGCTGTAGCCCATCTGCTTCGAGGTTCGACGTGTTGTGTGTTCAGAGATAGTAAACCCTAGAGATGGTTGTGCGTGAAAATCCCAGTAGATCAGCAGTTTTTGAAATACTCAGACCAGCCCGTCTGGCACCAACAACCATGCCACGTTCAAAGTCACTTAAATCCCCTTTCTTCCCCATTCTGATGCTCGGTTTGAACTTCAGCAAGTCGTCTTCACCACCTCTAGATGCCTAAATGCATTGAGTTGCTGCCATGTGATTGGCTAATTAGCTATTTGTGTTAACAAGCAATTGAACAGGTGTGCCTAATAAAGTGGCCGGT